>JAOXJJ010000775.1:415155-439615 GCA_025769935.1 Phoenix roebelenii
GACAGGTATTCTTCTATACCAAGATTATATTTTCTACATTATTTGGTTATACTATTAAGGTGATCTTGGCTTATTAGTGTTTCATATAATAGGTTTTATAAGAAAATTTTTATAATCTCGTATCTTCCGCTGCGCCCTAGGGCACTGGGATACCCAACACTTTGACCACGAAACCAACTGGTTGATCCATATAGATCTCCTCATCTAGTTCTCTATTGAGAAAGCAGTCTTAACGTCCATTTGATATAATTCCAAGTCAAACTTTGCAACAATGGCCAGAATAAGGGGAATTGAGGCAAACTTCACAACCGGGGAGAAGATTTTCTCATAGTCTATACCCTCCTTATGGGTATAACCTTTAGCTACAAGGCGAGCTTTATGCCTTTTTATTGACCCATCCGTCTTGTGTTTGACTTTAAGAACCCATTTGTTCCCAACTGCCTTTCGCCCTGGTGGTAGGTCTACCAGATTCCAGACCTGATTTGTCCTCATTGACTCTATCTCATTATCCATTTCTTTTATCCACTCATTTTTAGCAGAAGATGAGAAAGCCTCATCAACTGTTCTAGGCTCATCATCATCATGCGGAGCAACCATGAAATCTTCCCCTTCAATCTCAAAACGACGATGGAAAATATTCCCACGTTGACTTCTATGCGGTTGAGGTTGTTGTTGATCATCCTCTAATGGTGTACTCCCACTAAGTAGTGAGTTATTCCTACTATCCCTAAGAGTTTGAAAATTTTCTTGCTCATCCTCTACTAGGCCACTTGGAGCGCCTTCCCTTTGATCCACAGCTTCATAGAGTTCTAAGTTTCTATCAACCTGTCCTCTGCTTGAAAATTTATCTTCTATGAAATCCACATCTCGTGATTCAATTTCAGTCACACTTCCATCAGATTGTTCACCTATTAAAACATAGCCCTTAGAATGCTTTGGGTATCTTATAAAGATACATTTTCCTCCTCTAGGGCCCAACTTTCCATACTTGTGAGAAATATCATGAACAAAACCTGTTGAACCCCATGGCCGCAAGTTATTCAAATTAGGTTTCTCGGCAGTCTATAACTCATACGAGGTGGAAGGTACTGATTTAGGGAGCACCCGTTTAAGAATGTAGGCTGCAGTCAACAATGCATCATCCCAATAAGACATCGGTAGGTATGCTTGCGCCATCATTGACCTAACCATCTCTAGCATTATATGATTTTCTTCTTTCCGCCACACCATTTTGTTGTGGCATACTTGGCATTGTCAACTGCCTTTTAATTCCTTTCTCATTAGAGAGCCTTTTAAATTGTTCAGATAGATACTCGCGACCACGATCAGTTCTAAGAGCTTTAACACTCCTATCTAATTGATTTTCAATCATAATAATATGTTGTCTAAAACAATCCAAGGCTTCAGACTTATGGGAGATCAAAAAGTCATAACCGAATCGTGAAAAATCATCTATAAATGTGATGAACTAGACACCACCATGTCTAGCCCTTGCACTCATTGGACCACTAATATCAGAGTGCACTAATTACAACGGAAACGATGCCCTAGTAGCCTTTCCGAATGGTTTTCTCTTTGACTTTCCAATTAGACAATGTTCACATGTGGACAAGGAGGCCTTAGTGAGATTGCCTATAAGGCCTTATCTAACTAACCTAGTCATCCTATCTTGTCCAATGTGGCCAAGCCTAGCATGCCATGTCAGTGAATTAACATTATCAGATGAAGTTAAATAAATAACTGAAGCATTGACATTGGAATAATCCAAATCCAATATCATAAAACAATCAAAAATAAAACTACAACCATAATAACTTGTTTCCAAATACAATGAAACGCCATTATTCTCAAACAACAAATGGAAACCACATCTCATTAAAACAATTATAGAAAGTAAATTCCTCCAAATCTCTGGAGCATATAACACATTATGGAGCAATAGAGTGCGCCCACCATGCAAATTCAGCTTGCAGGTACCAATGCCAAGCACCTCGACGCTGACTCCATTTTCTACTTTTATGTCTTTACTTCTAGCAAGTAACCGGCGGTATTCTACGTATCCAACTTTGTCTCATGCTACATGCTCGGTTGCTGCTGAGTCTACAGTCCACATAGAAGAGGAGTTAGCAACTATAGCATAACTTGTTACAAAAACACTGCAAGGATAGTCAAATAATACCTTCTTCGGCTCAGTGCACTCACGAGCAAAGTAACCTTCCTTTCTTCAATTGTAGCAGACCATCAAGCGCAAGAGAGATAAACGCACTGGAAGGAAAGATAAGTCCAAGATGTCCTTTGGTTGGGAGAGGGGTCAAAGTTCCTGCGCTTGGGCTTAAATGCCCTACGCAAACTTGACTCAGCCATATACATAGAATTGTTAGGCCTAATAGCCTCTAAGCGCTCAGCTTCTAGTTCCAAATGACGTGCCACATCATCAAAAGTCTTGATATTCTCATTGTACGTTATGTTTTAGCTCATTATCTCCCAAGTACTCAATAGTGAATGAATCACCGCTTGAACCTACTGCTCATCAGTGAGATTGTTCCCAGCTGTCTTGAGCTCGTGGATCATTGAAGACATAACTCGAAGATGCTACTTCATCGAATAACCAGAGCACATCTTATAAGAGTCAAACTTCATGGTAAATCCACACAGTCTGATAGCAGAAGTTCCACCAAACTTTGGCTTCAATGCGTTCCACATTGCTTGAGCCGTTAGATATTCCCCAAACTCACCAATCAAATCGTTGACCATGCTGCTTAACATCGTAAAGCGCGCATAACGATCTTTTTTGAGCCAATTCTCATAGGCATCAAGGTCTTTCTTATGTTGTTCGGTATCTCCTATTTCAAGCTTAGGTAATGAATTTGTCAAGATCTCCAACACCTCTTGTTCGTCCAAGACATACTGGATCTTTCGATGCCATATGTCATAATTATCCCCATTGAACTTCTCTCCCTTATTCAGATCAGCGATAATACACTTCGAAGCAATTTCACTACAAAAATACGCACAACGGAATATTACACATGTCTAAATATTTTGCCGCATCTATCTAGATCAAAGTAAACATAATTCTGACATGCCGCTAGATCGAAAAATCGCTAAGCTTCATAATCATCTCCAGCGCTACTATGTCCGATCACTAATACAATAACCTAATTTTTGCGCAAAATAATGTATGGGAGGAAAAATAAATTTCTAACTCTACCATACTTCCACTTTCTAAAATAGATGTCACCATTGAGGAACTGCCATTAATAGCCTGTTGGGCCAGTCACTAAGAGTGACAGTTCTTATAGGGGCCATCACAGCCTTTTGGGCCAGCCATTGAAAGTAACAGCTCTTACTAGGGCCATTAATAGGACAACCTACATCCTAGGTCCTAATAGCGTTTTGGGCTAGTCATTGAAAGCAACAGTTCTTACTAAGGCTACCAGACCGGCTCTCCTCTAAATCAATACTGGTTTTCTGAATTACTGTAGTTGGGTCAAATAGCACAAGGTACTACTAGTAACCTCCCTTATTGTGTTATTCCTAATATTTTCTACAGCAAATCAGTTGGATCAAATAGCATAAGATACTTTCAGTAGCTTTCCTTATTGTACTATCCCTAACTGAACATGGTATGGATCAAAAATAGGGATACATCCATTTTTATGTACTCCAAAATATGCTAAGTATTTCTTCAAGAAATTAAATAATACTAAACATTTTCCAAAATTATAACAACACATAAAAATAATGTGATAATCATAGGTCAACAATTTAATAAATGTGCATCTAAAAAAATATAGAGGCCCATAGTTAATTCCAAGCATTTAAAAAAAATAAATGCAATAAAAGAATTTAAACATTAATGCACATATTACAAGCAATAAACCCCATAGTTAATTCCAAGCATTTAAAAAAAATAAATGCAATAAAAGAATTTAAACATTAATGTGCATATTACAAGCAATAAATCTCATAGTTAATTCCAAACATTTAAAAAAAAATAAATGCAATAAAGGATTTAAATATTAATGCGTATATTACAAGCAATAAACCCCATAGTTAATTCCAAGCATTTAAAAAAAATTAAATGCAATAAAGGAATTTAAATATTAATTTAAATTGAAATGCACATAAATTAAGCATTTTACCAAATATAAATGCTAATAATTTAACAATATTTGAACAAATAAATATTGCTTTCTCATACAATCCATAACGGCCCAATAATTAAGGCTCTTAATAACTAATAAGGAGTCAAATAAATGTCTATGCATTTTTCTTACCACATAAGACTAATATAAATAAAGGCAGGCTATAAAATACATTTAATGGTTAATCTAATGGTAGACACTCAAATTTGGCATTGAATTGGGCGAGTTAAAATCTCCATAAATTGCACATGCTATTTAAAAACAAACATTAATAAAGCATTTAATATAATTAAAAATTATTCAATGTTAAAATGTTTGCCTAGTAGCCTAATGGCTGTTAGGCTAAAATTTCTTGTGCCAGGACTGGGGTTTGAGCCCTCTTGCTAACATTTTTAGTAACTAAATAGAAATAGGCTTTGATAACAAAACTAAACTAGGTGGGATTCTTAGCGGCCCGCCGTGTTTTTTTTTTTTAATGCCTCACAAATCCCACGGCAAAGATTAAGAAAAATAAGAAAAAAGAATTCCTATTACAACAATGTAAACATTGAATAATCATAAAAAAAATTATCATGAAAAAATTTCAATATCCAAAGAATGCGAAAATAATCCAAAATGGCTCTAATACCAATGATAAAAACTATGATCAACCAACATCAAGTATGCAAATAAATATTGCAGCGGAAATTTGCATACCTAGCAATCCCAGAAATTTGATCCTTCAAGGGTTGTTTCACGTGTTCCAAAGTTTGAACCTCCAAAGTTTGATCCGCTAGAGTTTCTACTCGGTGAAGGAACGCACTACAAGAGCAACATTCATTATTTCCACAGCCTGAATACCCCAATCAAAAAAGAACACAAAAAGATGCAAGAGGAGAAATTTTGTTTATGTTTTTCAACTAGGAAGGAGGGGGGGCTTTATATAAGCCCCTCAAAAACATAACTAATGGCCGGCCATCGATAGCATTATTTGGGCCGTTTTGCTTAAAGCCAGGCAAAAGAGGGAGCGCCCACTAAGGGCACCCTCCCTTTATTACAGCAGGGTTTCTCATCTCTTTGGCTCCTTTTGAATGATAATATCTTCCGATGTCCAAGCATACTCATAATTATGTCTTTCTATGTTTGGAGCACCACCTAATAATCAAAACATATCTGCCTGTGGTTCATGTACAACTAGAACTAAACATCAAGATTCTCCTAACATCAACTAAAGAACTACTACATCCCACCCACCACAAAGAATTTTCTAAGAAAATAATCGATGTGGCCCCATTTAAGCCATGACATCCTAAAGCAAATAACCAATGTGGGACTAAACACACGCTTTCAGGGATCCTCACATACTTCTTTGTTTAAGCTTTGATGTCCTCGTCAAACTAAAAGTTTAAATCCATTTAAATCTAATTGCAAGTACCATGATCGACTTATGATCAACCTTAATGAATCCGTGTTGTTGCAGTATCCCTTAGTTCATATAGCTTATAGTTTAAGTCTGCTTTGATACTATTTATAACAAATCAGAACCTTATCAAAAATGGCTAACCAAAAAGTATTATTTAATTTTTTTAATTCTATATAAATATTTAAAATCTGTTTAAAAAATAATTAATATGAGACTAAATATATGCTTATGTTCTCACACTATAATTTTTATTTGCGTTGGCTTCGGTTTTTGTCATGGCGTCATGCTACCGCAAAAAAAAAAAAAAAATCCAGGCCATATGGCACATGGATTCTCCAGCGGTAGAATTTCATTATTTTTTACTACAGAAAGCCACGTGGAATAGGACACATGTCTCTCTCCTGTTGGTGGCTAACAGTGAGATGACATTTATTCTCGAAGCCGGCCGGTAGCGGGCGACGTAGCTACTCTTTCTCTCCGGGGCCCACATGGCTTTCTAGAACAACAATTTAAATAAAACTCTTTCTCTCCTCAGGAAAACGGACTTTGCAAGGATCATACGGGGGAGGACTCGAAAGCATAACTCGTCGCCAGGTTAGAAGTCAACAGCCGTTGTGGGGACCAACGGGGAGGCCAGGGGCTCCTGATTTGACAGGAGACCCAACGACTTTTTATTACCGGTTTACCTTCGGAGTTTCTGTCTCTTCCCTAAATGACCCTTGACTCGTTCTTTGCCTGGCTAAAGCCTGTTCTTTTCTTTCCGTTATGCCCCTTGAATATTGAAGAAAAAAACAAGATAAGGGTAAAATGGGCATTCGGGGGATTGATGTCGTGGGGTCTCCTTGCAAGCTCCGCTAAGATGGGAAAAGAATCTGGGCCAGCTGCGGATGGAAAGCCATGAATGTCCCTGAGGATTAAACATAATCACGATAAAACCATAGCATATTTTACAATTTATTATGCATTATTAGGTCATAGCTGCAATCAAATTGACAAAAAAAATAAATAATAATTCCATAAGGAGGCGGTCATCTTCACCCAAATGATCATTTGGCCTCTTGTTGTAAGTGTTAAAATCACATATGGTAGATTTTATTTATATATTTTATGTGGGTTAGATTTTTTCGAACTTATGACTTCTGCTTTGGTACTATGTTAAAATTACTATTTGTTCCAAAAATTTAAGCTAATTAGATGAGGTAGATTTTATTTATATATTTTATATTTTTTTACAGTAAAAAAGTATTGGTATCATAAACAAAAATTAGTGAAAATCTTAGTTTTTTTTTTTTTTTTGTAAATTTCATTACTATAACAAGAGAATGCGAGTGAGCTAGGGAACTCTCCAACTGATTTCAAACGTGAGCTAAAATTCGTTCTCAGCACGGTTTCTAACTGACAAATGTGCCCTTTGTTGCCTCGAATTTTCAGCGGAACGTGAACTCTAAACTCTTTACCTGTTCACATACGTCTTGGCTGTTGGGATAAAACCTGGTTCCTCGTGAACAAAACCTGGCTGTTTGGCCGGTCTTCCTTACTTTGGTCAAAGTCCAATCATTTTTTCAATCAAGTCAAACCTTGTTACCATTCCACGTTTTACACTTGCGACTTTTCCGCGGGAGATGTATTGGATGAATGAGTGCGTGCCACAACCAACTGGTGATATCCACGGCACTGATCCTATTTCACTCGCAGCTTTTTGCGATTTATCAAAACTAGAGGGTTGTATTTAGTAAAGCATGATTTATTTACAAAAGAGATGATGAGATGAGGGTGGACTGATCCCCAAGGCATTTGCACTACTTTATGAAAAGGGGAGAAGGGCCGGTACGTGGGATTTGTTGTTAGGGACCACGATGCCAAACTGGTGGCCCGACAAATCTTTATTACTTCTGTCATCAGTGCCGAGTTTAGAGCTGCATGGGAGGACATCACCTATACGAGGCTTATTTTAGGTGCGGACCACATCCTTCTCGAAGGAGACTTGGTTACAGTGATCAAGCGGATTCGGAGTCGGTGCAACGTTGCTGGCGGGATATCGTTGTTCCACAACATGTACAGACTCTTGAGAGAGAATGACTTCCTTCAGGCCACTCATGACTACTGGAAGGCGAACATTGTACTTAACTGGATTGCCTCATACGCAGCTCATCACTCCAGAGATTTTTTTTGGGAAAACCACGTATCTACTCCTTCATTTTGCCAACTTTTTTTTCTAATTTTGTTGGTTGCACCCACATTCATTGTGTATAAAACACCGGTGTACCAGAAAAAAGGGGAAATATTAGAAGGAACTTGTTTCATTTGCTAATGACCTTTTTTTCCATTGCCCAGATTCTATCAAGCATTTACCTGGTTCAAATATGGGGTATGGATTTGCTCAGGAATAATAGATAGAGAAGAGGGTATGGATCAGATGTCATCTTAACCGATCCTTTTTAGCCATCAGGTCGACGGCCATTTCCAAGGCAGCAACAGTGAAACGGTGTAAATAAATTGATACTCATGTCTGCTAGAATATGAATATGAATTAGGATATTTACATGCTTCTGAGAAGATAGAAAAGGGGAAAAAAACCGAATATTCTAAAGCAACAGCTTGAATGATTCAATCCAAGTCCAAAGGCAAGGTCTCATACCACCACACTGATCACGTATACCATCAAATCCTTCTAAATGCAATGTGGTCAGAAAGGCTCAATTTTTAAACAAACATTGCATGGGCAACATGCTAATGAGAGAATGATACAAAGAACATCCATCTTGCAGTCTTGATAGCTAGGTCCATTAGATACATATATTCATAAATCACATAAACATATATTTTGAATTCTTATGTGTGTGTGCGTGCAAAACAAATCGAAGAGTCAGGCTACTTAGCCTTAAGTAGGATAAGTGATAGATTTTAGTATGTACTTAAAGGAGATCCAAAAAGCAGCATTAGCATTATAGATTGATGGAGATTGATACATCCATTGTGGAAAAAGAACACAAGCACCAGCTTAACATTAAAACATTAAGTAACATCTCGAACAACAATTAAAAAAACCACATTGTTTCAAATTTGTTCTTTCAAAAAAAAAGTCAGTTAAATATATATTTGATAGACTGCACAATCATTAACAAGGACTTAATATAGATCCACTGAAATGGATGAAAACTTTTGCCTGATTATATGACAGACTAGTAATTCAGATATTCCTAAAGAATCAGAAACATACAACATTAGTGGTGGCTAGAGAGTAATGCGACTCGCCTCAATATCGTAGCTGCATCACAGGCTGTTCTTTTGGTTCTCTTAGAGGTAATCTTTCAATTTTTGAAACTTGCTCAATGCCATCAACAGATGGCTTTACGACTGCATTGAAAATTATATTGTTAAACATGCATTGTAAGTGAGAAAGTGCAATTGCAATATATGAAAGGTACGATCCAGAAATCTCGGGCATTTCTTCAGTGCTGGTCATTCTATCTCTCTCTGGATTAAGACCTGCAGTTTCATACATTGAAATTGCATAGTATTAGATAAACTGGTAAAGGTGAACAAAATATGCTAAAAGACAGGATTTTGAACTTACTCAGCAAGATGTCAATATATATAGGAGCAGTTGAATTTTGGATTGCTTATCTGCACTTCAGCATGCAACATAATGCCAATTTTTTTTACTTTCCAATTATCTCAATCAAAAAAAAAAAAAAATTGATAATCTTGGTGAGATGAGAAGATTATATGGAGCAAGGTAAGAGGATTATATGGAGCAAAGAAGTCACCTTCTTTTTGTCTAAAAAAACACCAGACACCTACTTAATATATTGCTGTTCTGAATTTGCTGGGCCATATTGACTGTTGCTTAATAAACTTGCAGTACAACGTGTGTTTCATGCAAAACTTATTATGAGATTTTCTTATGATAGGACAAAAAGAAAGACTTGCAGTACAATGTGTGCTTCACGCAGAACTTATTATGAGATTTTCTGTTGAGAGAAAAAAGAAAAAAGAAGTGGCGGCCTCTTTTCACGCCAAGGTCCAGTCCTAATGGGCCAATGTGAGCAAAAGATAATTTCAGGGGGGAAATTGCACTAGGAACATAGTATCCACAACTTATTGAAAGGTAACACACATCTCTTAAGATGAGCACACGAACATAACTCTCATGTAGAAAAAAGGGTGAAAGGCTGTCTAATTATGTTGTCTATTGTCTAGCGAAACCACAGCCACGGAAATAGGCTCAGCTTAACCAATGGGAAGAGAAAAAAACTGGCATTAACATTTATTAGACAAATTTTATTTTGTTTTATTGTATATGAAGAAAAAGAATGATGTGCTTAGACTAAATTCACTGCATGAGAGAGTTCAGCACTAATAGTGGTGAAAACGAGGGATTAACCATTGAAAGAAAGCATAACAGTAGATATGAACAAGACAAATGGATGCATCAAACTTTAGAAAGAAGAGCAATAAAATCTTGGGACCAACAAAAGTTGAGTGACATAGACATGAAAGAACTTGGTGGTTGAATGTCAAGGCCAAAGGTAATCGATAAAAAAAATGTCCTAGTTCAAGGAATAGCAGTGACATTTACATTGAAGGCTTGGAGAAGTCTTCAGGAAGGGGGACACAAATTGAGACAGAAGAGCTAGTATGGATAAGTATGTTCTTGAAAAGAAATGAGGATCCACAGTGGAAGAATCTCAGTAATGATATGGCCAGCCAAAAAAGGGATTTCAAATATGTTGTCAGATTAGGACTTGCATATTTTAGAGGACACATTTTACTGAAATAGATTGGCTGATTCAATTCAAGGCCTTGCTCGGTTCAGTGCTTGGTTGGTTTCAACCTGACAACTGCTGCACATCTTATTACTTATATAAACGCGAGCTGCGCATGGGTTTTGGCACATCTCCATTTTCTTTTGTTTTTCTTCTTGTTTTGTGAAAAGAGAGAAAAAAAAAAAATCGATTTACCATTTGTGCTTTTTCTTGCAAGATTGGAGAGTCTCCAAGTTTTGATAAATTGGTTGGGGAAAAGCTTTCATTTCCTAGGCTAATTTTTCTCTGGTTTGGCTCAGTCTAATCAGGTACTCTTGCTCTCATAAGTTCTATCTCTCAGCTTATAAGACCACATCTGATGATATGAAAAGTCCAATTTAATTGTCATTTGGATGAAGGGCTAGCTCTAGATCATGCTCCATGCAACATAGGAAAGAACAAACAATAGTAAACAGAAATAGATCCAAAAATTAACCTAAAACATGCTGTAGAGGATCCATTGCCTTGTACTCCAGCATACATATGAACATGTTTTGCAACTTATGATTCAGGCACCATTCCGCATCACAGCTAGCTGCACTCATCTTGGATTCTTCTCACCAATATGGCTAGCTGCTTATCTCTCATTAAAATAGACATGCTCAAATGTTTGGTTTGCTCAACTTAGGGCAACAGGTGTTAGCTCAGCTGGTTGGCACCCTGTCTTAGGGGCTTGCTTTTGGAGAAGGTCGAGGATTCAAACCGTTGTGGTGGCATATTATTTCTAGCTAGGATTTTATTCCACATATCTGGTCCTATGGATTGTGGTTGCTACCATGCTTATGCACGCATTCATCTACTTGTTTTTTCTCACTGACCTGCCAGAACTTGATTGGGAGTGGTTTTAAGGAGAGTGCAATTCTTATTTGTGGGCACAATATTTTCCCTTTGTCTCGAAGGAATATCTAGCATGATGGTTCGCATGAACAGCATGATAACATGCCGATATCATCAATAGTTGTCAATCTATCAAAAAACATACGCTATGATGCTTTCTAGCTGCTTGCCTATCAAGTTGGATGTTGGAATGAGCAACTAGCTGGATTACAACAGATTGCTTTAAATGGCAATATATGTTATGTAATTCATGATATGATATTGAAATTAACTAAATCTTTCTGCCCGATAGTTGCTTGTTTTTTAACTGAAGGACATCATCCTGAAGAAAACCAGCAACAACTTGACAAGTTAGCAGTTTGATATGAATCAGAAGTTCAAAAGAAAAAGAATTCTAATAGTTACTAAAAAATTTATAATAGTTGTTACATGGGCTTTTTAAGTTTTCCACTCTGTTTGTTTTTCTTTATGTAACTGATGATAGATTAAGGAATTGGATCATGATTCTAGAGGACAAACTCAATGTATTTGATGACTCTAAGTCACTGACAGAAGCTAAACTATTGCATTTTATGTGTCTTGAGAAGCTGGAAAAATATTCTGCAGGAAGGAATACCTTTTTTCTTTTTTGAGAACTACAATGCTTATTAATTTATGATAGTAAATAAAAGGGAAGATGGTGCAGCAACCAGATATCTCAATATTGATATGAGCCAAGTCACTCAATGGAGAGTTGGAGATTCTCTCAGCAATTTCTATAGCAGATGCTATGACCGACTTGTTGCTGGAAATTGGACCCGAGGACGACCGCCGAGAAGCAGGGTCTCCGACGAACACTGGTCGGCGGCGTCCTCCGGGAGACCTGCAAGAGCCGGTGGCCGGGGTTTCCGGCGCCGACCCTCCGATGCCTAAGTCAGAGGGGGGGCAAGTGTATATGAGAAAAAATAATAAGTGTCCGGAGTTTGTGCCTTCCAGCCCCCTCTAAGATGGAGGGATTCTCCTTTTATAGAGGGGCGCTGGGTTATCTGTGATGCGACGGGGCGAGGTTGCCGTACGACTGAGCACGTCGCATGAATTGATGCACGATCATGTGAATTAATGCTTTGCCGTAGGGGATGAGGTCGGAATCAAGGAGTTGTCACGGCCGACTGAATGCAGCCGAGCTGATTTATCGTGGATGACTGAAGATCCGTAGAAAACAGGTACCACGCGCATTAATTGTTGAGTAAGCCGGAGGTCTGCAGGAGCCATGTGTGATGATGGTTGAGTAAGTCGAAGATCTACAAGAGCCATGCGTGATGATGGTTGAGTAAGCCGGAGATGCGCATTAATTGTGGAGTGAGCCGGAGATCTGCAGGAGCCACGCGCATTAAATGCTAGGGGTGGTGGCAAGGTATGGCCTCTGATCGGGCTACAGAAGGATGTGACTGCGGTAAGTGAATGGCGAGGTCGGACTCCCAAGGTGGTGAGCTCCGAGGTCAAGAGCTCCGAGGTCGGGCACCTGGTCGGGCGCCAGGTCGGGAGCTTGAAGGTCGGGCGCATCCGAGGTCGAGAGTTCCGAAGTCGGGCGCTCCTGATCACATGTTTCGTGATATGCTCACGTGCTTTGGGGCGACCTGTATTACCCCAACACTACCCCCGACTTCCGAGTTCAAGCTGCTTACGAGCTCGGATGCGGAAAGTAGTTGTCTTTATTGCTGTGGTGGGGGCCAGGGGGACTTTAAATTGTTCTGGCACTCCGCGAGTTTCAGGGCGCTTTTAATAAGAGGAGATGGGGCGATGCCTTTTCGTCCTCCAAGACCGCTTCGTGAGGCGGGCTCATGATGGGATCCCGAAATCTGACGGGACACTATCTCGATTGCGTATTCGAGGCGCCAACCTAAAATAAATATGTTGTTTCAGTTTTCGGAGCCGACATGTGGCGCAATCCGAACGGAAGGCGGGATCCAACCCTACCAATCCGGGCCGTTTGGAAGGTCTATATAAACCCCTCGACCTGGCCCTAAAAAAGGTCTTGTTTGGCTGCTTCCCTTTCTTCCCCTGCTTCTAATCTCCTGTTCGTCTTTCTCAGTCGTAACCGAGCCTTCCGGCGGCGCCTCAAGACGATTTCTGACGATCCCCCCTGTAGGTCATCTCCCTTCTTTAGTTAGGGGTGTCCTCTTTTCCTTTTTCTTTGTTTTCCTTTGTCCTTCGCTTCCCCCTCTCTTTTTTCTGAAAATGGGTTCTAGTCCGAATGAAGTTGGATCTAGTCTGTCGGAGGAGGAACTGGAGTTGGTTCACTTCCGGTTCTTTTTCCGGCCCGGGTTTCATCTCGAACCCGCGGGGCCGGAGGACCGGATAACGCGGCCATCCCCAGGTCGGATCGGGGTGTACGTCGAGATACTCTGGGCCGGCCTGCGGTTCCCCCTCCACGAGTTTGTGAACAACCTGCTGGTGGAGTATTAACTCGTCCCAGCATAGCTCGCTCCGAACTCTTGGAGGACCATAGTCGGGTTCTTGTCCCTTTGCCTCGTGCATGGGATCCCGACTTTAGTAAGCGTTTTCCGCAGGTATTTTTTATTGAAAACGAACCCGACGGACGGAGAGTGGTTATACTTTGCCTTCCGAGGCGGTATGTCCCTCTTCCGAGGTGCCCCTTCTTCTATCTATGAGTGGAAGGGGAGATTTTTCTTTTTTGCATCCGAGATGTTGTGGGGGTTTGACCCGAGGTGGGGACATCCCCGACTGAAGACCCTCAACAAGCTCTCCGAGCTTATGGCGGACGAGCAGAGAGTTCTTGACTCCCTGCAGGGTCTCGAGAAGGATATCAACTTGGCCGACTTCCTAAGCGAGGAGGCCTTGGTGAACGTCAGCTTGAGCTCGGCGCGCCCTGAGGGTAAGAGTGGTTATATTGCCTCATTTCCTATTTTATTTGTTTCTTTCTCCTCTTACTTAGAGTTTTTCTCCGTTCTTTGTGTCGGATATCCCACACATGTCGACCAGCAATGCATCTCTTTTCCTTCGGCTGAAGAGGAGGTCAGCCGATGTCGGCGGGGCTCTTCCCGAGCCCCGAAAGAAGGCGAAGACGGCCTCCACTTTCGCCCTTGCCGGGGCGAGGGGCTCCGAGGCCGGAACGTCGTCGGCCGCTCGGGAGAAGGCCTCAACGGCCGAGCGCGCGAGCTCAGCTTCTGGAGGGGCGTCCGAGTCGGCACCTCTGGCCTGCCCCGCTTCCGTTGCTCAATGGGCAGGCCGGACTGTTGTCCGTTTACAGCAATCGAGGCCCGAGCTGAGCAGGGGTCTCGGGGTTCTGAGTGCATCTCGGCCCGCCACCGCGAGCTCGGTTGGACCCAGCTCGTCGGGGGCCGAGGGACGTCCCGGGAAAGGGCCTGCCGACCCGGAATCCCCGGCTTGCGAGGGCAACTCGGCCCTTGAAGATGCTGATGTTGCGCGCGCGGTCTTCCGCCGCGCGATGCTCCCGGCCGACCGGGCCAAGTTCGAGCCCTCGGACTCGAAGAGATCGTCGACCAAACATATCGTAATGTCGTTCGGATAAGTTATTTCTTCACTTTGCTTTCAGCCATCAGCATTTTCTTTATCCCTACTTATCGTCGCTTTCCTTGCAGCATTTTCATGAAATTGATACTCTGGTGTTCATCGCCTCGGGATGCCAGAATAAATCTCGGTGATTCCAAAAACAACTGGAGTCGTCCGAGAAGAGGCTCACGGAGTTAGAGGCCGCGTTGGCCGAGACCCTCGCACGGAGGGAGGCCACCGAGGCCGGACGGCTTACGATCGTCAGCGAGCTCGAGGAAGAGAGAGCCGCCCACTCCTTGATGAGGTCCGAGCTGCGCGCCGTCGAGGCGCGACTCGCGGAGTTTCGCTCCGAAGCTGCGGGATATAAGTATAAAGGCGGAGTTCTCCGCCTAAAGGTCGAGCAGCTTGAGGCCCGAGAAAAGAGGCCGCTCGAGCAAGCCCAAAATGTCGTGGAGCTCTTCAAGGAGTAGGAGGAGTTCCGTGACATGCTGGAGGAGGAGACCGTGGACAGGTTCCTCCGGAGCTTTGAAAACTTCAGGTGGCAGATGGCGCGGTTCTGCCCCCAGTTCATTCTTTCGGGGATTCGGCCGAGATCGGAGCTCGGCGAGGAAGGCGAGACCGATCTGCCCTCGTCGCTTGAAGAGGGGGAGGAGGCCGAGGTCGAGGCCGCCGAAGCAGGGGAGAAGCCGCCGGGGCCGAGCAAGTCGTTCGGGCGACTCCCGCAGAGGGAACTTCCGAGGTTGCTGACGGAGCTATACCTGCTCCTGCCGAGGAAGGTTCCGAGCCAGTCCCTGCCGAGGTCCCCCAGGTGATCATCGTGGATGATCCCAACGCTGACGAGGCCGGAGCTCCCTAGGAGTTGTTTCTTTTTTTCATTTTGCTGTAAGCGAGGTCGGTTCCCAAATTTGTTGTACGGCCAATCTCAATTTTATACTTCGACCTTCGGGCTTTTATTAATGAAGAAATGTTTTTTGCAAACTTGTACTCGCTTTTCTTTCTTTCTTTTATGCAATAAGTAAACTTTTACTTTGATCGTTCGAGTTGAACTCTTTCCGATGAATTATTTTAAGCGTCCAAGCTCGGCTAAGCTCTCAGACTCAGGCTCCATAGGCTTAGGTGTGGAGCACATTCGCTAAGATATCAAGCTTGGCTCTAATAAGGACGACGTTTTAGGCGTCGGGCTCAAATCCTACGAAAATTCACTAAGTCCTTAAGCTCGGCTAAGTTCGTAGACTTTGGTTCCATAGGCCTAGGCCTAAATCGCGTTCGCTAAGTGAGGTTCCAAGCTTTGACTTTAGAGATATCCTCTGAATTTTCAAGCTTGGATTTGAATCTTGCCAAGCCCTCGGGCTTGGCCGGGGCATTGAGCCCGAACCTCGAATCCTGAAGAGGTTTCGTCGGGCCTTTAAATTTGTCTTCTGGATAATTTAGCCAAGTCTTCGAGTTCGGCTTTCCAGATGTTGGCTCATAAAAAGTTTTGGGGTCGCTTTCCGGGGGGATCGTAGATCGAAATCGCGTTGCCGGTGTGACCTTCACGATAGTTGGTCTCGGGCTTGGCCGAGGTACTAACAAGTAGAGTTGGAATTTTATGGTGAGTGCCTCGGCACTTCTGAGCTTGACTAAAGTATCAAGGGTCGAGGTTGTCACCGTCGATTAACGATGGGGAAGGCGTGCCTGGGGTAGAGGAGACCCTGGCTCATAGTAGACTCGGAGAAACATCCCGACCTTGATCGGGGGAGGTCCTGAGCTTGATCAGAGATTTGTTGGCAATATGAGTAAATAAATGTAATAGAGCAGATGCCGGGTAGAATATACCTCCTACACCGTCGGAGTTAGGCGCCCCATGCCGAGGTGGGCAGCTGCGCTCTTTGGCCAGCCTTTGAGGGCGCTCTTTTGCCTGGGATCCATTTCAGGGACGCCGGCATATTAGAAGATGTAGCTATCGTTGGAGATTAGTGTAGACGTTGCTCTGCTGTCGTTCTCGAACGTTTCGGGGGGCCGCGAAGGTACTACCCCATCTTTTCGAGGTCGAGGGAGCTTGGGCTCACTATCGACTTATCGGGGCATATCGACCTTAGTCAAGAAGACGCTACGGGGGGCCGCAAAAGTACTACCCCGTTGTCGATGTCGAGCGCCACGGAGGGCCGCAAAGGTACTACTCCATTTTCCCGAGGTCGGGGGAGCTTAGGCTCATTGTCGACTTATCGGGACATCTCGACCTTAGTCGAGGAATCGTGCGTAAGGTCGAGGGGTCTGGAAACGCACTGTCGACCTGCGATGCTTCCCGAGGTTGAGGGGTCTGGGTATGCATTATCGACACTCGGGGCATCCCGACCTTAGTCAGGGAGGCGCTACGGGGGGCACGAAGGTACTACTCCGTTGTCGATGTCGAGCGCCACGGAGAGCCGCGAAGGTACTACCCCGTCTTTCCGAGGTCGAGGGAGCTTGGGCTCATTGTTGCCTTATCGGGGTATCTCGATCTTAGTCGAGGAATCGTGCGCAAGGTCGAGGGGTCTGGGAACACACTGTCAACCTGCGACGCTTCCCGAGGTCGAGTGATCTGGGTAGGCACTAACGACACACGGGGCATCCTGAACTTAGTCGGGGTCTTTGAGGAAGATCAAGACCGAGCTCGATGTCGGCGTGGCGGGGCATTCCAGGCTTGGCTGGGGTATCCGAGCTAGGTCGGGCATCCGAGCTTGGCCGGGTAGTCTGAAGATCACAAATATTCTGATATCAGGAGAAACATAACATGATTAAGAGGAAACTATAGAAAAGTTATCAAAAGGAGAAGACGAGACTCGTGTTCCCGATCACCAAGGACCCCTTAGGGTTTCACTGGTAATACATCCAGAGATTTTCGAAATTACAGCTTCGTGGGATGAGGGCCCCTTCAAGGGACTCCAGCTTGTATGCTCCGGATCGCTGGACTCGTGCAATCTGGTAAGGTCCTTCCCAATTTGGGGCTAGCTTCCCCTGCTCAGTTGGCTGAGAAGGTTCAGATCTTCTGAGGACGAGATCCCCTACTTTGAAAAGCTTGGCCTTGAGTTTGGAGTTGTAGTATCGGGTCGTCTTTTGCTGGTATCTCGCCATACGGACTCGAGCAACTTTCCTTGCCTCTTCGACAAGGTCCAAGTTGTGCATGAGCTGAGAAGAGTTGGAGTCGGCGTCGTAGTGCTCCACCCACATGGAGGGAAGCTCGATTTTTAGGGGGATGACAGCCTCCGTCCCGTACGCCAGGTTGAAGGGGTCTCGCTTGTGGGTAGCCGTAATATGGTCCGGTAGGCCCAGAGAACGTTGTATAAGTCCTCGACCCACTGTCCATTGGATCGATCGAGCCTAGCTTTTAGCCCCTGCAAAATAGTATGGTTTGTTACCTCGGTTTCTCCATTTATCTATGGATGGGCGACCGAGGTGAAACGGTGGTCGATGCCGAGCTCGGAGCAGAATTCTCTGAATCGGACATTGTCGAATTGACGGTCATTGTCAGATATGATGATGCGGGGGAGTCCAAATCTACAGATTATTGACTTCCAGACAAAATCCCGCATCTTTTGCTCGATAATCCGGGCCACCGGCTCGGCCTCGACCCATTTGGTGAAATAGTCGATGGAGACAACCAGAAACTTTCTTTGCCCGGTTGCAAGAGGAAATGGCCCCAGAATATCAATTCCCCACTGGGCGAATGGCCAGGGGCACTGATCGAAGTCAATGGGATTGAGGGTCGGCGCTGAATGTTGGCGTTCCGCTGGCACCGGTCGCATCTCCGGACAAAGTTTGTTGCATCCTTCTGAAGTGTGGGCCAGTAGTATCCCTGGCGAAAGATCTTGTGGGCTAGTGCTCGGCCTCCCAAATGATTTTCACAAATTTCTTCGTGGACCTCTCGCATGGCATAGTCCGCCTTTGACGGGCGGAGACACCTAAGAAAGAGAGAGGTAAAGGATCTGCGGTAGAGTTTGCCTTCGTACAATACGTATCGGGAGGCGAGACGCCTGATTCAGCGAGACTTGAGCTCATCGTCGAGGAGGACTTCATTTTGCAGATAACTGATGAGCTCGTCCATCCAGCTTGGCTCGATTTCGACGCAGAGGGTCGGCTCAGGCTCCTCCATACTGGGCGTTTGGAGATACTCGAGCATTGTTGCTTTGGGAAGCTCGCTCATGCGGAAGGTCGCCAGTTTTGACAGTTGGTCCGCTCTCAGGTTCTCCGACCTTGGAATATGTTGAATGTTGAAGGAGCTCAAAGTGGAAGTGAGATCTCACACTTTCCGGAGATATTTCTGCATTGTGGGCTCTCTGACTTCAAAGTCTTCCAAGATCTGGCTCACAACCAGTTAGGAGTCGCTAAAGACCTTTAGGTCCTTCACCTCCAGCTCTTTTGCCAGTTTGAGCCCGACGATGAGTGCCTCGTATTCCACCACATTGTTAGAGGTGGAAAACTTGAGGCGCAAAACTTGTTCCGCAACTACTCTATCTGGGCTGGTAAGGATGGGGCCTGCTCCACTACCTCCCGAGTTCGAGGAACCATCAACATGCAGAGTCCATGACTGCCTCGGGGTCTCCTCCACTGGTGCGGATGCGGGCTCGAGCTCGTCCGGCATAGTGCACTCGACAATGAAGTCGGCGAGTGCCTGGGCCTTAATCGCTGGCCTCGGTCGATACTCGAGGTCGAACTCCCCGAGCTCGACTACCCACTTTGTGATTCTTCCAGCACGATCCAACCTCTGCAAGATTTGCTTCATAGGTTGGTTGGTCAGTATGGCCACCGTGTGGGCTTGGAAATAGGGCCGGAGTCTCCAAGCCAAGATGACCAAGGCGAAAATGGTTTTCTCTAGTTTTAAGTATGGATCTCCGCATCCCTCAGGATCCGGCTGGTGTAGTACACTGGTCTTTGAAGCTTGTCTTCTTCTCGGACCAGGACCGAGCTCACTGCAACCGGGGAGACGGCCAGATACAAGTAGAGGAGCTCACCCTGTTGGGGTTTTGTAAGAAGTGGAGGGGGAGCGAGGAGACACCTGAGGTCCTCGAAAACCTGCTGGGATTCCTCCGTCCATAGAAAATTCTTCGACCGCTTGAGGATTGCGAAGAAGGGGAGGCATCTCTTGGCGGACCTGGAAACGATCTTCCCAGGGCTGCAACCTAGCTAGTGAGCCGTTGTACCTCCTTGACCGTCCTTGGCGGTACCATCTCTTGTAGTGCTCGAATCTTCTCGGAATTCGCTTCGATTCCGCGCTGGGTGACTATGAAGCCAAGAATTTTTTCTGAGGTGACTCCGAATGCATACTTAGCAGGGTTGAGCTTCATCCGATATTTTCTCAGTGTGGAGAATGTTTCGTTGAGCTCAGCCACATGGTCCTCCGCCACCCGGCTTTTCACCAGCATGTCATCCACATAGACCTCCATATTTCGGCCTATTTGATTTTTAAAGATTTGGCTGACCAGCCTTTGATAAGTTGCTCCAGCATTTTTCAAGCCAAAAGGCATCACTTTGTAGCAATAGGTGCCCCCGTCGGTGATTAAAGCTGTCTTCTCCTCATCTTCGGGCGTCATCCGGATTTGGTTATATCCCGAGAAGGCATCCATGAATGTCAGCAGCTGATGCCCCGAGGTGGAGTCTACGAGCTGGTCGATGCTGGGGAGTAGAAAGTTGTCCTTTGGGCAGGCTTTGTTCAGGTCAGTGTAGTCCACGCACATACGCCATTTTTCATTGGCTTTCTTGACGAGGACTACATTGGCGAGCTAGTCTGGGTAGGATATCTCCCGAATGAAGCCGGCCTTGAGAAGCTTGTCTACTTCCTCGGCCGCTCCTCGCTATCGCTCCGGGGCAGAGCCTCGCTTCTTCTGCCGCATGGGCTTACAGGTTGGTTTCACCTGTAGCCGGTCAACCATGATCTCGGGATCTATTCCCGGCATGTCGGCGGGCGATCAGGCAAAGACGTCCATGTTGGCCCGCAGGAACTCGATCAGACGTCCTCTTTCGCAGGCGTCCAGGACGAAGCCGACCTACACGGTTAGCTTAGGGCAATTTTCCTGTAAGAAAATCTGGATAAGAAGCTCACCAGACTCTACCCGCTCCTTTCGTGGACCATCCCGTGCTTCCAGAGTTTCGATGGAGAGCGCCTGGTCTGTTGTCGAAGTTGACGCCTCGGTTGGTCGCTCCTCTTGGTTCAGCGCCTTGGCCAATTGACTGAGTCCCCAGTAAATCCAACCAGGGGAGCATTCATTCTTCGGAGTTGGCCTTCTGTCATCCCCATTTTTTGATAGGCGTCATAATACAAAACATTCGCCGAACTTCCATTTCTACCAAAACATGCTTTACATCAAATTTGTTTACAATCATGGAGATGACCACAACGTCATCATGAGGAGTCTCAACTCTTTCCAAGTCCTCGTCCGAGAATGAGAAGGCTTCAAAGGTGCGCAGGCACTTTGGAAGGACCCTTTCCTCGGCAGGTCCTCCGATCGAGGTTTCATTTCCAATGGTGTTGATGGTGCCGGCAATGGGTCTGTTGGCATTTGGATCTTGGGGTTGTGCGGCGTTCTCCGCTGGCCTCCTTTCCTCGTGCCGGTTCCGCACAAACCGGTTGAGTACTCCGCGGTGGATGAGCATCTCGATCTCATCCCGGAGCTGCAAGCAATCCTCCGTATCATGGTCGTGGTCTCGGTGGAAGCGGCAGTACTTCCTAGGATTGCGCCAAGCTCTGGAGTTCCGCATCGGGGGTGGAGGCTGAAAGTAATCCCGACCCTGAATCTCCATCAGGATCTCTATCCGAGGAGCATGAAGGGGAGTGTAATTCTCATACCTCCCCAAGAGTATCGTCGACGCACAGGAGATCTCGGTCTGGGCGGGGACCTTAGTCGAGGCTGCCCCCGGGGCCGAGGTGGACTCCTCAGCCAAGGCAGGTTCTTATTCCGGCGAGGAGATTGGCTTTTAGGACGACCGTGCTCATCGCGGCGTCTCTTCTGCTTCTTAAAGGTCTGCTCGGTCGCACTCCGCCTGGAAGCAATGGCCTCTTCGGCCTTCACATACTTTCGAGCTCGGACGAGCATCTCTGTGAAGTCGGCAGGGAAGCTCTTCTCGATGGAGAAGAGGAACCTATAGGACTGAGCCCCAGTCTTTAGTGCTGACATGGCTACCGACTGATCGAACTCACGGACCTCTCAGGTTGCGGCGGTGAAACGGTCGAGATAGTATTTGAGAGACTCTCCCTCCCTTTGTTTGATGTCAAGGAGGGAGTCCGAAGTCCGCCGCTGACGTCGGATGGCAGCAAAGTTAGTGGTGAACTGCTTTCCGAGCTGCTCGAAGGAAGACACTGTATCGGGTTTTAGCCCGGAAAACCAGAGCCGAGCTGCTCTCCGAAGCGTCGCTGGGAAGGCCTTGCAGAGCATAGCCTCCGAGGACCCTTGCAACGCCATGAGGGCTTAGTAACTCTCCAGATGGTCGAGGGAGTCAGTCGTGCCATTATAGGGCTCCACCTGGGGCATTTTAAACCTTGATGGGACCGGCTCATCCTCGATCTAGCAGGAAATAACTCGGAAAACCAGAGCCGAGCTTCTCTCCGAAGCGTCGCTGGGAAGGCCTTGCAGAGCATAGCCTCCGAGGACCCTTGCAACGCCATGAGGGCTCGGTAACTCTCTAGATGGTCGAGGGAGTCAGTCGTGCCATTATAGGGCTCCACCTGGGGCATTTTAAACCTTGATGGGACCGGCTCATCCTCGATCTGGCAGAAAAAGGAGAACTTAGTCGTAAATTCGAAGTCACCCTCGCATCTCACCTTCCTGCTGTGGAGCGCCTCAATCTGGCGCTCGAGTCTCTCGACCTTCTTGTCGAGCTCTCTGCTCCGGGGGTCCGCCACGGTAGTTTGCTCTGGCACAAGTTATCCCAGGACCGACTCGGCTTCCGATGGCTGTGGGCCGTTGCCCAGGCCCCTCGCTAAGGGTTCCCTCCGGGAGGATGTTTGGGCTGAACTCTGGTAGCAGCATCGCTCCTCGTTGTTGGCCTATGAGGAGTCGTGGAGGTTTTGGCCCTGGGGTGCCGGTCCGTTCGGAGGAGGCACTGGCAGGACCTGGGCCTGCAGAAGCGGCGCCGGTGGGGCTCCCTCACATTGCAAACCTTGGACGGTCGCGGCCAAGGCGTGGACCTGCTGCACCAGGACATCGAACTGTTCCGGCTGAACTTGCAAGGCTGGATCAGCCGAAGGTAGCGAATTCTGGAGGAGTGTCCCGGACTTGGTGGGAGACGCCGGGAGGCGTTAGAGGCTCCCTTGCTTCTCAATTTCATGGTTGCGACTCGAGCCCTTCCTCTAGCGCCAACTGTTGCTGGAAATTGGATCTGAGGGCGACCGGTCAGCCAAGAAGAAGGGGCTCCGGTGAACACTGGCGGGCGTCAATCCGTCGGCGGGCGGCGTCCTCTGCTAAACCTGCAAAAAGTTGATGGCCGGGGTTTCCAGCGCCGGCCCTCCGATGCCTAAGTCAGAGGGGGGGCAAGTGTATACAAGAAGAAAAAATATGTGTCTAGAGTTTTTTCCTTCCAGTCCCCACTAAGATGGAGGGGTTCTCCTTTTATAGAGGGGCGCTAGGTTACTTATAATGCGATGGGGCGAGGTTGCCGTACGAATGAGCACGTCGCATGAATTGGTGCACGATCATGTGAATTAATGCCTTGTCGTAGGGGATGAGGTCGGAATCAGGAAGTTGTCATGGCCGACTGGATGCAGCCGAGCCGATTTGTCGTGGAGAACTGGAGATCCGTAGATAACAGGTGCCACACGCATTAATTGTTGAGTAAGCCGGAGGTATGCAGGAGCCATACGTGATGATGGTTGAGTAAGCCGGAGATGTGTATTAATTGTGGAGTAAGCCGAAGATCTGCAGAGGCTACGCGCATTAAATGCTAGGGGCGAGGCAGGGTATGGTCTCTGATCGGGCTACAGAAGGATGTGACCGCGGTAGGTGGATGGCAAGGTCGGACTCCCGAGGTGGCAAGCTCTGAGGTCAAGGGCTCCGAGGTCGGGCACCTGGTCGGGCACCAGGTCGGGAGCTTGGAGGTCGGGCGCATCCGAGGTCGAGAGTTTCGAAGTCGGGTGCCCCTGATCACATGTTTCGTGATATGTTTACATGCTTTGGGGCGACCTGTATTACCCCAACAGGTACTTCCTTGAACCAATGTATAAGGTTTAATCCCGATTGATCACAATTACAACAACCTGTCTTTTAGATTATTTTTTCTTTTTAATTTGGGTTTTAAGACTTTTATAAGAATAAAGTAATCCCACATAGATGATTTCTTCTTGCCTCCATCATGAGCTTTCTATCACCCCCCTCAACATCCTTTCCTCAATTACCCTGTTTTCTTCAAAGCACCCAATGATCTCTTTCCAGTTGCTTCCCCTTCTAATCTCATTGGTGTCCTAGACATTTTCTTTATGTCCCCTTCCAATCCCCTTCAAAGCTTCACAATATTAGCCCCGTTCATCTCCTTGACATTGCCAACTCCTCTTTATGTCTCGCTAACCACAACCTTGCCAAGTTTCATAACCTTCGATGTAAGAATGACAGAAGATTAGGCTAGGCTTGGTCCTCGCTAGGTTGAGATATAAGTATTCTGGAAAAATTGCTAAATCAGACCTGACTTATTTAACAAACAAGTCAACAATCTAAACCCAGATTTGCCCCTTGTTGCCCAAGGTGACAACCCAAGAGGGGGGATGAATTGGGTTTTCTAAAAATTTACGTTCCCTAATTTACTTTTAA
>JAOXJJ010000775.1:439715-455828 GCA_025769935.1 Phoenix roebelenii
TGGCTGACCAGCCTTTGATAAGTTGCTCCAGCATTTTTCAAGCCAAAAGGCATCACTTTGTAGCAATAGGTACCCCCATCGGTGATGAAAGCTGTCTTCTCCTCATCTTCGGGCGCCATCCGGATCTGGTTATACCCTGAGAAGGCATCCATGAATGTCAGCAGCTGATGCCCCGAGGTAGAGTCTACGAGCTGGTCGATGCTAGGGAGTGGAAAACTATCCTTTGGGCAGGCTTTGTTCAAGTCAGTGTAGTCCACGCACATACGCCATTTTCCATTGGCTTTCTTGACGAGGACTACATTGGCGAGCCAGTCTGGGTAGTATATCTTCTGGATGAAACCGACCTTGAGAAGCTTGTCTACTTCCTCAGCCGCTGCTCGTTGTCGCTCTGGGCAGAGCCTCGCTTCTTCTGCCGCACGGGCTTGCAGGTTGGTTTCATCTGGAGCCGGTGGACCATGATCTCGGGATCTATTCCCGGCATGTCGGTGGGCGACCAGGTGAAGACGTCCATGTTGGCCCGCAAGAACTCGATCAGGCATCCTCTTTCGCAGGCGTCCAGGCCGGAGCCTACCTGCACGGTTAGCTCAAGGCAATTTTTCTGTAAGGAAATCTGGGTAAGAAGCTCACCAGGCTCTACCCGCTCCTTTCGTGGGCCATCCCGTGCTTCCAGAGTTTCGATGGAGAGCGCCTGGTCTGTTGTCGAAGTTGACGCCTCGACTGGTCGCTCCTCTTGGTTCAGCGCCTTGGCCGGTCGCCTCATTTTGTGGGTAGCCATGTAGCACTGCTTTGCTACCGACTGGTCCCCACGAACTTCACCTACTCCTTGGTTAGTGGGGAACCACATGAGCAGGTGGCAGGTCGAGACCACGGCTCGGAGAGTGTTGAGCCCTGGTCGTCCAAGGATGGCGTTGTAGGCCGAGGGCAGACGGACTACGAGGAAATCCATCCTTACTGTGCTTTCTCGAGGGGCGAGGCCGACCGTGACTAGGAGGCCGATCTCGCCCTCGACCGGGACTGAGTCCCCAGTAAATCCAACCGGGGGAGCATTCATTCTCCGGAGTTGGCCTTCTGTCATCCTCATTTTCTGATAGGCGTCATAATACAAAACATTCGCCGAACTTCCATTATCTACCAAAACACGCTTTACATCAAATTTGTTTACAATCATGGAGATGACCACAGCGTCATCATGAGGAGTCTCAACTCCTTCCAAGTCCTCGTCCGAGAACGAGATGGTTTCAGAGGTGCGCAGGCGCTTTGGGGTGACCCTTTCCTCGGCAGGTCCTCCGACCGAGGTTCCACCTCCAATGGTGTTGATGGTGCCGGCAATGGGTCTGTTGGCATTTGGATCTTCGGGCTGTGCGGCATTCTCCGCTGGCCTCCTTTCCTCACGCCGATTCCGCACAAACCGATTGAGTACTCCGCGGCGGATGAGCGCCTCAATCTCATCCCAGAGCTGGAAGCAATCCTCCGTGTCATGGTCGTGGTCTCGGTGGAAGCGGCAGTACTTTCTAAAATTGCGCCAAGCTCCAGGGTCCCGCATAGGGGGTCCCCGAGAGTATTCGTGGCCGCGCCGGAGATCTCGGTCTGGGCGGGAACCTTGGTCGGGGCTGCCTCCGGGGCCGAGGTGGACTCCTCAGCCGAGGCAAGTTCTTGTTCCGACAAGGAGATTGGCTTTTAGGACGACCGCGCTCCTCGCGGCGTCTCTTCTGTTTCTTGGAGGTCTGCTCGGTCGCACTCCGCTTGGAAGCAATGGCCTCTTCGGCCTTCGCATACTTTCGAGCCCGAATGAGCATCTCTATGAAGTCGGCGGGGAAGCTCTTCTCGATGGAGAAGAGGAACCTATAGGACCGAGCCCCAGTCTTTAGTGCCGACATGGCTACCGACTGGTCGAGCTCACGGACCTCCAGGTTACGGCGGTGAAACGGTCGAGATAGTCTTTGAGAGACTCTCCCTCCCTTTGTTTGATGTCGAGGAGGGAGTCCGAAGTCCGCCGACGACATCGGCTGGCAGCAAAGTTGGTGGTGAACTGCCTGCTGAGCTGCTCGAAGGAAGACACTGTACTGGGCTTTAGCCCGAAAAACCAGAGCCGAGCCACTCCTCGAAGCGTCGCTGGGAAGGCCTTGTAGAGCATAGCCTCTGAGGACCCTTGCAACGCCATGAGGGCTCGGTAACTCTCCAGATGGTCGAGGGGGTCAGTCGTGCCATTATGGAGCTCCACCTGGGGCATTTTAAACCTTAATGGGACCGGCTCATCCTCGATCTGGTGAAAAAAGGGGGACTTAGTCGTAAACTCAAAGTCACCCTCGCATCTCGCCTTCCTGCTATGGAGCGCCTCAATCTGGCGCTCGAGTTTCTTGACCTTCTTGTTGGGCTCTCCACTCGGCGCAAATTATCCCGGGACCGACTCGGCTTCCGATGGCTGTAAGCTGTTGCCCAGGCCCCTCGCTAAGGGTTCCCGCCAGGGGGATGCTTAGGCTGAAACCTGGTAGCAGCATCGCTCCTCGTTGTTGGCCTGTGAGGAGCCATGGAGGTTTTGGCTCTAGGGTGCCGGTCCGTTCGGAGGAGGCACTGGCAGGACCTGGGCCTGCAGAAGCGGCGCCGATGGGGCTCCCTCACGTTGCAAACCTTGGATGGCCGTGGCCAAGGCTTGGACCTGCTGCACCAGAACGTCGAACTGTTCCGGCTGAACTTGCAAAGCTAGACCAGCCGGAGGTGGCGAATTCTGGATGGAGTGTCCCGGACTTGGTGGGAGACGCCGGGAGACGTTAGAGGCTCCTTTGCTTCTCAACTTCATGGTCACGACTCGGTCTCTTTCTCTAGCGTCAACTGTTGCTGGAAATTGGACCCGGGGGCGACCGGTCAGCCAAGAAGGAGAGGCTCTGGCAAACACTGGCGGGCGGCGGTCCGTCGGCGGACGGCGTCCTTCGGGAGACCTGCAAGAAGCCGGTGGCCGGGGTTTCCGGCGTCGGCCCTCCGATGCCTAAGTCAGAGGGGGGGCAAGTATATATGAGGAGAAATAATAAGTGTCCAGAGTTTGTGCCTTCCAGCCCCCTCTAAGATGGAGGGATTCTCCTTTTATAGAGGGGCGCTGGGTTACCTGTGAAGCGACGGGGCGAAGTTGCCATACGACTGAGCACGTCGTATGAATTATTGCACGATCATGTGAATTAATGCTTTGCCGTAGGGAATGAGGTCAGAATCAAGGAATTGTCACGGTCGACTGAATGCAACCGAGCTGATTTGCCATGGAGGACTGAAGATCCGTAGATAACAGGTGCCACGCGCATTAATTGTTGAGTAAGCCGAAGGTCTGCAGGAGCCATGTGTGATGATGGTTGAGTAAGCCGGAGATCTACATGAGCCATGCGTGATGATGGTTGAGTAAGCCGGAGATGCGCATTAATTGTGGAGTGAGCCGGATATCTGCAGGAGCCACGCGCATTAAATGCTAGGAGTGGTGGCAGGGTATGGCCTCTGATCGGGCTACAGAAGGATGTGACTGCAGTAGGTGAATGGCGAGGTCGGACTCCTGAGGTGGCGAGCTCCGAGGTTAGGCACCTAGTCGGGCGCCAGGTCGGAAGCTCGAAGGTCGGGCGCATCCGAGGTCGAGAGTTCTGAAGTCGGGCGCCCCTGATCACATGTTTCGTGATATGCTCACGTGCTTTGGGGCGACCTGTATTACCCCAACATGACCAAAAGCTGCAATTTGCATTCTCCTCCTTCATAGCCTTCACCCTTTGCATATCTCAGCAGAGTCTTTGCTCCAAATGCATCGGCGCTTGCAGCGCTTGCTGAAATGTTGGCACAATTTTGCTTCACCATATGACACTTCCCCTACCAAAACAGAAACAATAACATCAAGTCATCGAGTACGCTAGCTGCGTTTAATTTTTTTCATGATATGGTGCGTGTAGATAGGAAGGATAGATAGATAAATCCTATATTTACATCAAGACTTTGTAGACATGAAACTTTCACATGCATGTACCGGATATTTGTCATGTACTTTCCATGAAAGGTGGTGCTTGTTGAATGCATCCATATTTGAGTTACTATTGTCCCCCTCTATCACGGCGGAAGTCGTAACCATATTTTCTTTAACTGTGCATTAACATATCCATATTATACTATTGACGGTCTAGGAGAATTCTCAGACTCGATGTGAACTATTTTGGCTACAATGAGTATGACTCGATAGAACCCTTTAATGGGCGGCACCCCTAGCGATCAAGCCTAAATTTCATCATTTGGGACAGGAAATGGGTCTGCTTGAAATAAGTTGGTCCCACTGAAACTTTTCTTTTAGAGTAAGACTTTGATAAAACATAGCTATCTGTTTGAGAAGATTAGGCAAAGCAACAGAAGGCAGAGTTAATGTAAAAGTAGAGATCTATCCCCTCAAAAATTTTAGTTTTTTTTAAAATATCTCTATTTGTAGCGTATTTTAGAGAAGAGAATCTTATTAGAATTAGGAAAAGTCTATGCATCTTGATTTTTTAACTATTAATACAAGAAAAGAAAATGAGACATAAGTCCTACTTTTGCAATTTTTTCACCTTCTTCTAATTTTCTTTTGAGAGATTCAAGTTGAGCAGGTTGAGAAAAAACTTTTTTCTGTCCAATCGGATCAGACAACTACAGAATGACCATCATGTGAATTGCATCTAAAATTCAGTATTAATATCTTTCCCACTGTCAACTATATGAATCTTATATTGTTTGGATGTGCACTTATTGTAGTTTAAGACCATGTCTTTGAGCAGGCATGGTCTCCAACCATGGTGGGAAGTTCTCCCCATTGAGAGGCCATCACATCCCAAAGTTGTAGAATATTTCTATAAATTCGGTAGTAATAGTTCTTGTCCTCGCAAAGCAAATATATGCTTGCTCTCATGCTCGACAAGCTAATATAGCATGAGGTTGTTTTACAAACAAAAAGACTTACCTTTGCTCATCGAGACTCGCAGATTGACCATTTAAGGACATCTTAGAAAAAAATAAACAACTGTTTGGTTGCATTCAGGCGGACTAGTTTGCACCTTTCCGTGCGAAAGAAGGATTCGCCTTCCTTCGAGAGAAGGCTGTTATTTATTTCCCTCCTTATACTATTGATTTTTGCAGAGTTTATTTTATAATTAGGTAATTCAATTATTTCCAGATATTTTGCAGGAAAATCTACGAAACATCTAAATCGTATCCATCCCGTAAGGTATCTACAGCCACCAAATTTAATTTATTGCATGTAATGACCTTCTTTCAAGCAAAACCATCTCCCTTAATAACATATTTTCCTTTTTTTGGATATAACAACTTGATTGACACGTCACATATATAATTAACAAATTTGGTTGTTTAATTTCTTTCAAGAGGATTGGATTACTTAATTTAATGATTTTAACTTTCAAATTCTATAATATCCAGTTTCCCAAGTATGTTAAATGGAATATACCATATTGGAGACATCCCTAATATGAATCTTTGTATGGTAGAGGACATTTAATTTGAGGTATTGAACATCCTAGACAAACTTTAATTTAATTCGAGATAAGACACACTTCATGATTTCCAGTTAGCAAACTTTGAGTAATCTCTAGTTTAATGAATAAAAAACTCGTCTTACCATATCTTGGATGTCTCATCATTGTTTGATATCATGGATAACTTATTACGGTATGATTCCTTTTACCAAACTTGATGCACAATTAGCCAGTTTTGCATGCGCTTATTTATCACCCATCATCTATAATATGTGGCTTCACTAACTTGGCATTTGGCCATCTCAATATCATAGTCTCAATTTCATGTATCAACATCGACAACAGTGTCTGATGCTAGAGTTACAACTACCAATTGGTTTGACAATTCATGAGGGGAGAAAAAAATCAAAAAAAAAAAAAGAAAATTGGATCTATGTGAATAGCATCATTCCTTTGCAGATATTGTTATGGAGCTTGTCGATCATAGATCATCATCGAAGATTTTGATCAAAGTTTCTTCCCAAAACCAAACTGGGAAATAAAGAGAGTTTGTTGTTGTTTGTCATTCATTGCTAGAATTATAGGATGATGTCAAGTTTTTACAAAGAAGGCTGACTGTTAATTAGTAGTTATGGGCATATTAGTTTGAATACATAGGGGAGTTGTTGGAGAGGGCCACCCATGCTTTGGAATATTCGTGCTATGTTGAGCAGTGGTATGGCCTTTCAAGCCAAGCATATTCAGAGAGGCAAATAGATCTGTGGGCTATCCGTTTTAGTTTAAAAAAAAAAGGAAAAAATCCGACAGGGGAGCTTACTTAATAGAGACGGCGGCCCATTCAACTGGTGGTGGTTTTATCCTCCTCTTAAAATAAGTAAATTATATTCGTGTAGGAGCGGTAGGTTATTTCCAGGACACCACATGCCTCTCAAATCGACGGTCTTCAAGACCCACCTCAATCTAACACATCAATTTTCTTACGTCCGCGAGATAACCTACCGCAGAACAAGAAGCCCTGCCTATTGTACTAAATTGTAATAATACCCCACCGTACTTCGGCTTAGATGGATGAGTTCTAAATAAAAAGAAGGTAAATAATTCCCATCTGCACTGCATTTGAACTAATATCGGTATCTCCATTGCAGATATATTCCTTCATGTACAAAACTTTTAGCTCCTTATACTTTCCTAGATGCATACTTAAGTTCCTAATCTTTTTTAATATATTAAGTCCTGATTAGGAAAAGCCCCGTCGGCTGCGTAAATTACGATAATACCCTTCCCAATGCCGGAAGGAAAGGGGAGATCCAAAGGAGGCCCCGGACAAAGGAAGAGCCAATGGATTTGGGAGCGATGGAAGCAGCGATGGCGGGCGAGGAGAGCAGCGGGAGCTGGAGCTTGTCGACGAACTGGATCGCCGCTGAGGGGTCCCTCCGAGACTCCATCTTCTTCGAGACCTCCGACGAGGACGCCTCCCCCCCGACCTCGAGCGGCGTTCTCCTCGTCCGGCCGCCCTCCGACGACCCCCCACCTTGCGAGGTCACCAGTAAGCCCAAGATCTCTCCTTTTATTTGATTTCTTGATATTAGATGGAATCATATCGTCGATTATGAGATGGAAGATTTCTTTGCGTTAATTGGTGAGAATTCTTTAGGTTTTCTTTGTGTGGATTCTGGATCTTGGATATGAATAAAGATTTTGGGTTCTGGTGGAAAAAATCCCTAATTATTGGAGGTAATCGGGGATTTTTGTTTTCTTGGAGTGATCGATGGATGTGGCTATTGATCAGAATTACTTGATTTTGAACCGCCTGCAAACTAGATTGGACTTTTTTGTATATCAAGAGAACAAAACCCTTTTTCTAATGTGGATTAGATCACGATCTAAGGAAACTTGGCTACTGCATTGTTTTGGTTATTTTCACTCTGATTTTATTGGTTGAAGACATAGCAGATCCAGATCTACCTAGAAGACAAAAAAAACTTCGTTAGAAAATTTTTGCTGGCGCCCTGGTACAGTGTTACTTTCTTTTGTATTCCTATAACGTCATGTTAGGGTTTTCCTTTTTTGAAAAAAAGGAAATTTAAGAAGGGGGAATTTGTATCTCAAAAGAAAGGAAAAAATGGGAATTTTCCTTGATAATGATATTATTTGGAATATAGTTCTACAAAAAAAAATTGCATTAGTTTACTTCCTTTTATTGCGTAATGGCTGCTCTACTGTTTGTTATTTCCTGTTTTGAAGTTTTGACAAGGTTGGGAAACCTAAGGCCTACAAGCAATTCAGTTTGTCAATTTTTATTAAAAAAGGTTAGGTAAAAGTTAAAGTAAATGAGTTTTAGTGGGAACTCTTGGTTGCTTTTCAAAAAACCGTTTTGTCAAAACTGATAGACCATTAAATCTGGAAAATGATTTTTTTCTGATGAAAAAAAGAAAACTTCCCTGTTCTTTCTCATAGAACAATTTTGACAGAAGCTGTTTTAACTAAGCTTACAAACAAACAAAGAGCCCCCAAACGTGTGATGCGCATACCCATGTTTATGAAGGCAAAGTAGGAGGTTTATGCATGTTGTAGGATGTCTCATCTAAGCATCTAATTTGAAGTTTCACCTACATTTACGCCATTTCAGATCAATTTACCTATCCCACTAAATTGTTCTTTTGGTGTGACCATTGGTTGCATATGTAATTGATATCTAAAGTGATTGAGATTTAGTCATCTTGCATTTCAAATGCTATAGCTTGGGATCAGCGGTTTGGACTTTCAATTGACCAATGTGGTAGCATGTGCTATGCACAAGAGGACTCTATAGATGGCTGTGTAGTTATATATGCTTTTTTCTCGTCTCTCTCTTTCCTTTTTCTAATTACTTCAGACTTGGGTAGAAATAAATTATACTTTTATCAAGGAATGCTCAAGAGGCTTCCCATTACTGACATATAGATGTGATTATTCATTTAATTTGATAAATCTCTCTTTGCATTTTGACAAATCATATTAACTATACTTCTGATGAAAGAGGTATCCTTTCCCCCGACAGGAGACTTCAAAACATGGAAATATTGGGATTCTAATAGACATGATAGGAAGAGAAAAAGGCACTCTCAGTACCTCTCCATGTCTGGATTTCTCTTAATGCTTTCCCATATCATGCACAGGATCACGTGAGATGGTTGATTGAATGACCAAGTTGTTTTGGAGTTCCCATTAAAGAACATCTGCATTTGTAGGTTTCAAGCTCAAATCGTACTCTAGCATGAATATATGCATGGAAATGAAAATGATTAGAGTTGTGATCATGAATTGTGTAATTATTCTGAGGCTATGGTTACATCAAATGCATTCCTTTCCTAGTAGTATCTATTTCCTTCTTAAGGGTCAACAAGAAAATGAAGCTTGAGGATGTAGCGTTCCTTTTATTCGAAAAATAGAGCAGTGCTTTGGAGATACTATTGATGGAAATAATCTCATTATTGAGAATATTGAGGTTGTGGTCAACCATGCTATTTGAATGGGACATTTGAGAACTTTTGGTTTTCCTGGAATTTTTCTGTCTCACGATCGAGTAACGTGAGTTTGTAACTTGTAGGAATTGTTGGTATTAAAACTATTTTTGTTCTATTATAATATACAATTGGCTCGAGACATTCATGGCCCTTCATGTGTTGAATAGCCTTCATGTGCCACTTGGGCAAGGTACTTTTGTTGTAAGCCTTTGAATCAGAAGTACGAGGCATTCATGACATGGATGGTCTTTAAAAAAAAAGGGGGCTGCAGAAGCACCATCTCATGCATAGGATTGATTTAATAGTGAGTTTTTGGTATTTTGAGTTTTAAGAGCTACATATGGAGCTGAACTGTTGGAGGTATTGACCGATGGTAGATGATGATTGCAATGAAATCTTGATGGACAAGTCTTACTGCCTTCAGTATTTTTACTGTTGTCTAGAATGTATGAGGGAATTGGTGATTAGAAGTATAGGGTACACAGAATATTAAATTTGGATTCAACTTAGCACTGTGCTAAGCTATTATATTGTAGAAAAAGAGGGTCTAAAGTGGCTATAGTAACTCCTTTGTAGACTTTGTGAGAGTCGAATAAATCATCCATCATATATAGTACATAAGAAACAAGCTTCTCAAATATATATGTGGGCAACTAAATCAACCAACTTCAGTTTGATACTTATCAAATGTCAAAATGATTTAGATGAGCTTTTGTCAAATTTCTACTTAACATTTTTTGTCTAATTTTTTTGGCTTTTCTCTCTCCCCCCCCTATCTCTCTATCTTTCTCTCTCTTTCTCTCTCTCACTCACACTGTCTCTCCCTCCCTTAACGCCCCCCACCCCGGCCCCTCTCTTTTCTTCCTCCCCCCTCTGTTCCTTTTGGACCTTTTGATCTGATCTCTGAGATCTCTTGTTCAAGGCAATTTAAGACCTCTTGCACAAATAGCCAAAACACCATAAGAGGGTTTCCTTTTCCGTTATCCTTTACCAAAACTAATCTAAATTTTCAGTGTACTCATTAGAGACTTACATCATATCAAGGTTCATAAAGTTGGTGCTGGATTCAGCCAAGCTTATTGAGTTTTAATTACAGAAATTTCAGTATTTTCATTGCAAGTTTCTAGGTCTTGGCTGAGAGTGAGTTATTCGAAGAAGATAGAATGTCGTCAAAATATTTTAAATATTTGGCTGTATAGTTCTGGTTGTTCTGTTGCAATTATTGAAACTGTTAAAAAAATTAAACACAATGTTAAATTTTTTTTGAAAGTTTACATAACATTTGCTTGAGATTTGGACATTGACAAGATTTGCGTAAATATGGTTAACATATAAAATTCATAGGAGGGTGACCTACAAATATTCTTAGACCATGTTGAGTTTCTAAAGATGGCACCTTATAAAAAAGATTCAACCAGAAATCTTCAAATTTTCAGCTGAAATCCTGCAAATCCAGTATTTAGGAGGCCCAATATCTCTTGAATATTTTCTCTTTGCTTTCAAAACCCTGACAGAAACCTCAAATATTTCAATTCTTATTATAATTTACCTTTATGAATTTCTTGCAACCAAGAATCCAAATGCTTCTGATTTCCCCAAAACTAGTAATATCCAAGTTTACTTTCTAGAATTTAAGTATATGAACAAATGACCGAAAGATAACACAATATAAAATGTAGGTTAGTTTCCATAGATAGTTGTATTTTGGCATAATAGAAATGTTTTGGTTTTTGTTTCAGAGTTCACTTGAAATTTGATATTCTAATTGTATTTCCACTGTACGTCCACCTAAATTCGTTGTGATTTTTGTGCTTTTCTTATGCTCATGCTCATTCGACCTCCAAAACAGCAAAGATAATCTTACTGCTGCTATCCACCTTTTTCTAAAAAAAATATTTATGAATTAATTAATCTTAGCATTTGCATAACAGCCTAAGGGGCATGTCCCTACTTTTTTCAGTATAATTTTTAATCATTTTTTATAATAAAATATAGGAGCCCTATCCAGTTAATTAGGTAGTCTCATGTTTTAAATTTTAACTCAAAATCATTCATTTCCCACTTAAGTTCTGCCCAGTATAAATGTTTTTACCCTATTGAATTTTTACCAACCTCCATGACATCTTTCTCATGGTGCAAGAATGTCCCCTTTTTTGTTGCATTTGCTGCAATGCATGTAGCGGTGCTGCTGGTGTGGTTTTAATGAAAGGCATATCATGATGGGCAGGTCTGATTTTAGACTTGAAACAATTGTTTATACTATTGGATAATTTATGCGCATACAATTGTTATCAATGACATAGTGTCAACTTAGGTATTCTGGACTTATTTGGCAAGGAGGAGGGATCACAATTTAGAAAATATGTAGATAATTGAACGAAAGTTTAGTAGGGATTCAGAGAATTTACACTGGAAAAATGGAAGATATTGAATTGTTGATATACATGGAAGACAGGCTCAAGAGAGACAGCAAATGACAAAAAACAGCAACCATACAACTGCCAGCAATTTAAGCTAACATCATTCATCTGTAATCCACAAGTAATACATAATTCATATGTAATGAACGAACTATTTGTGAAGTTTGTCAGATACTGAATAATTCATGAACAATTTGATTATTCAGGAATTAGGAATCATTCGGCTGGTTAAAAAAATGCAAGAATTATCTTTATCTTTTCCATTAGTTTGAAAAATATATTGTGGCTATGCCGTGAATTACTTGCAAAACATAGTTGATTGTTTATATATATCAGGAACCTGTAGTAACAGTTCTTTGAAATATAAACTGATGCAGATGATTATATACATGCTGGCTGTACAAATCGCTTTTAGAATATTCTTAGCTGTCTAAGATCGGTAATGTACAACTGCAATGAGGCATGTGTCTCAAACAGTGTCAATCTTTTCTAATTGTTGGATAGTTTATGCCACACATGCTGCACTGCTGTTTGTATCTATCAGTCATGTACAACCACAACGAAGCATCTGTATCGAACTGTATCGATCTTTTCTAATTGTTGGATAGTTTATCTCATACATGCTGTATTACAGTCTCGTTCAGGGAAAAGCATGAAATTCGCAGGGTCTATATACGAAGTACAGCCCAGGTGTATGAGATATACTATGCTGCTGATCAGCAGAATGAAAGTAAGGAGTATCTGTGTAGAGTACGTTGTGATGCTGCTGCTAAAGAATTGATGCCACCAATTGGTTCTGAGGGAGCTATCACTGAATGCCAAAATGGTAATAATGAGACTTTGGAAAAACATGGAAAGATGGCCAGAAGTGACTGTAATAATAGCGTTGAAGATGGCTGGGTAGAAGTGAAGGTTCCTGATTCGCTTCAACAGAATGACCAAGCAAATGCTTTGTCAAAGAAGGTTGATGGAAATTCCAGTGCAAACTTTCAGGTTATTTTGCATTTTCCCATCAACCATGATGCTTCTCTCTCTCTCTCTCTCTCTCTCTCTCTCTCTCTCTCTCTCTCTCTCTCTCTAGGTCTTTGTTTTTACTGTTTCCTTCCGGACTTAAATTGCAGATTCATTATGAGGCAAGAGCTGTGATTTTTTCAGATACTCCTTGTCTGTCCCTTACACTTCGGTTGCTTTCACTTCAAACTAAGACGTGCATTCATGTAGAGGAGATTTATGTATATGCTCATCCTGTCGATTCCCCCAATCTTGATCCTCCTTTGAGTATGGAGGGAAACTTGGGTGAAAATCCTCTGCTAGACATGCTTGTTCCTAGGTTTCTGCAATTATTCAAATCAGGTACTAGCGGAATACAGGATAAGTATTTTTCTGTGGACACAGGAGTGCGAAAACACCAGCACTGTTTGGATGAAGCAGCTGGACAAAGCATCTTGGACATGCATGGGACAGGCCTCCAAGAAGCAACTTGTGGTATGAAGGAGCCAAATTTGGAGCTATTGCAGGAAGAAACCAAGGTAAAATCTGAAAATATACAGTTGGGATTTGGCCAGAAGGTGACAGATCGAGCTGATCAAGATTTGGGGCCAGTGCATGAGCAAACTGAGATAAGACCAGAAAATGCGCAGTTGGCGTCTAGCCAGAAGGTTACAGATCAAGCAGATCAAGAGTTGGGCCCAATGCAGAATCAAACCGAAGTAGAACCTGAAAGATCTGACCTGAAGACAACCGATCAAGCAGATCAAGAGTTGGGGCCAGTGCAGGAACAAACTGAGGTACAACCAGAAAATATACAGTTTGGTTCCAGCCAGAAAGTAACAGACATGGATCAGGTGCCGAAGTCTGTTGTGGAAGAAAATAATCCGGCCTACAGTCATGTTGAGAAAGTGCTGGATGAGCTTGTTTTAAGAATGGGAAGAATAGAAGCTTTCTGTTCAAGGTTTGAGGAAAACATGATGAAACCCCTTAGCTGCATTGAGATGAGGCTCCAGCAAATAGAGCAGCGATTTGATGCATTTACTGCAGGAATTCAGTCTTCTGAGATAAAGCTTTCTTCAAGGATATCAGCCCCTGAATTTTCATTTGACGAATCTGACTCAGATAACAAAGGTTGCAACACTTCATTCACAAAAGGGGTGGATATTTTATCTACTGACTCATCATTTCCAGCTAATGATGTTGCAGTTTCTATGCCTGAATCAAAGATGTGCCCAGGTCTGGCCGTTAAGGCACCTGAATTCCATAATAAAGATGATTTGTCATCATCAGCTAGTGATGGGGCAACTTCCGTGCCTGAATCTAATATGCATCCAGGACTGGTAGTTAAGGTACCAGAATTTCTTAATGAGGAAGAGTGTACCAATGCTGAGGATACCTTGGATTCAATTGTGAAGGATCACCCCAAGGATAAAACATCTCTATGCATTGATGGTGCATTAGCTTCAGCACTGGCAGCATTCCTGACGTCAACTACTGTCAAATCTCCCAAACATATCCCAGATGTGATGGAGGAACCTCATGGATTTTCTGTTGGTAATAACAATGACCCAGATTCCACTCCTGTTGGCCCATCTTCTGAAGGATCTGATAACTTATTCAGCAAAATTGACTTGGAGAAAAATGGTGGTGGCACATCGGATGTATTTAAGGAAACTAATTGTAGTGGCTCACTGTCGTCAGCTGATGTGCTAGCTCCTGATTCATCTTTAAATGAATCTGATTTGAAGGATAAGGGTTGTGATACATCAGATGCAGCAAGAGGAGTTGCAGCTTTTGATGACTCATCATTGTTAGCTGACAACACGGGCTCTTCTGTGTCTGTGCCCCAGATTTCAGGTTTAATAGTTACAGCACCTGAATTTCCAGTTGAGGAAGATGATTTCATTGATTGTGGTAATGCTTCAGATTCAGATGTGGAAAATTTCCTTGAGGATCAAGAGTCAGTGGCCACTGCTGGTAAATCCACTTCGGCATTGGGAGAATTTCTTTCCTCAAGGAAAGTAAAATCATCTCACAATTCAACTTTGTTGGGAGAAACCCTAGACCTTTTTGATGGTGATAACCATAAGTTGGCCTCCTCTTCTTTTGACATTCCCTGTGAAGGAATTGAGAGAGTGGATATCGAAAACCATGGAAAAGACATGATAGGCAAGGTTGATTTGGATCAAATCTTCAGCTTATTGCCTCCTGATGGTGGGTTGGAACAGAGGGAGCGTGTCAAGCTGAGACACCAGAATGGTTCCACTGAACCAACTATTGAAGGATCAACTACTAACTGCATGGCCCTCGAAGATGGCATAGAACAGAAGGATCATGGTGTAAAATGGTATGGATCAAATTCCACCGAGTCAACTGCAACGGATGAAGGATATTTCATGCAGAAGGCATCTGATTTTATGTACTTTCAATCAAATGGAGGCATCCGCAACAAATGGCGTGATGGAAGCTGGCTAGATGATAGTGATGCTGAGGAAGCTGGACATGCTAGCCATAGCTTGAACCAACTTGGCAGAGGGTGGACAGAAGACTGCAGCACAGATTCAAGCTTTGATGAAAATTTCATCAAAAGTAAAGTTCAGATTGACTGGTCAGATGAGAGCAGCACAGATTCCATCGGAGGATCTTTCACCGTTAACCAACATAGTGGACAAGTTGCTGACAACTACAGAAGTTCACAGGCCTTTGTTGATGATTTCTCTGAAGGCATTGGTCTAAAATCTTCAGATTTTAGATATGAGAAGTCGTTGGCAGAGCTCATATGGGCTTTTGACTCGACGCTGGATTATGAAGATCATACGGTTGATGTGAAGTTTGCTCCAGCAGGAGGTTGGGGAACTGGATTTCCACTTGAAGCCTTGCTGGGTGAAACATCTAATGTGGAGGTGCAAGTTTCTACTGTCAAGGATGCTGATGATGGCAAATGCATGGCAGCTAATCTAGTGGAGAAGGAAGATCTTAGTGTACCAAGTGAGACATGCCTATGGGATGCTGAACTGCAAGGTGAAAGGAGTAACCAACAGCCATTCTCCAGTCTTATTTAAGATAAACACGAACGATTGTACAGCACATAAATAAAAAGGAACTATTCGTGGCTAGATGATTATTTTAAGAGTATAATGGTTGGTTTTCTTCTCTTATGGTTCTTTTATTTTGTACATTGATGTTAATGACTACAAGTAAACTAAGGATTGGAGTTCGTGGTTGGTTAACCTACTGGCAAATCATCTGAATTTAGTGCATGAGTGAGCTCAGGTTTGATAACATTCTGCCCTTAAAGATATTGAGGCAACCAGTTGTCCAGTTCTATTTTATTTTAAGTTGTTCCAATGAGGTTCTTGCCGAGACCATAAGCATCTACGGAAGAAATCGTGCATTAGAGATGTTATTGATGACAACTCTCAAAGCTGGCTTTTTTATAACCACCGACGTGTAAACAAGCCAAGCTCACAAGCTGGACCTAGCTTGAACTTGGCTTGTTTTGTAATTAAGCTGAGCTTGAGCCGGCTCATTCAATTTCAATCCAGACTCAATTTGTTATGAGCGGTTTGTTTAAGAAATTTGGTAAGAGCTCGTGGTTCCTTGAAGAATTTCTATATACACTCTGAGCTAGTATATGGTGGTGGAGCTCAACCTAATAGTTGTATCACATCTTTTTCATTTAAATTATGTACACCTTTAATAAATATAAATATAAAA
>JAOXJJ010000775.1:455871-466213 GCA_025769935.1 Phoenix roebelenii
ATCATTTATTTATTCATATGTATTTCAGGTGTAATTAAGCTTGGTTCAAAAAAGCCAACATAAGATCTAGTCCAGCTTAATTTACTAGTAGAGCAAGCTGAAATTTAAAGCTGAATTTTCAGCCGAAAACAACCTCCACCTGACCAGCTTGCTCGTTCGGCTTACTAGATTGCTGATTGGCATAATTGTGAGAGATGCTTTTGATACATTCGCAAGTATACATTTCTGGTATTGAAACAGTCCTCTATAAAGGTCATTGTATAAAAGGTGCCATGACTGAATTTTTGCGGTCATGACAGCACCCTCACTTATTAATTTTTCTCACAATTTTTGGCATGAAATTTAAATCCATTGGGGATAAATCCTATATATATTTTTGCCACATCATTAGGACCGAGCTAGTCATTGAACTTCATTTGTCACATGTTCTATCCCATCATCAAGCAACTTTTCAACCTAAATAATAATTAAGAATGTCTTATCTAGAATATTTTCATAACAAGCCTATTAACAATTAAATTTCTTATAATGATAATCTATATATATGAATGGTAACTCTTACATGAGAAGCAAACCTCCTGTGGAAAGTATTGTTTTACATATATTCATTCTAGATTATTTCTATGGTTATCTTAAGCTTTGCATGGCGTCTCCCGTTCCAAAAATAGATTGCATAAGACTGAAGGCTTTAAGCTCTCATTTGCATTCATTTAACAACATATATAACAATATATGTATCAAATGAATACATATATAACAATAGTTTCCACAGAAGGTATGCTTCTCATGTAAGAGTTAGCTTTCATATTTATAAATTATCATGTATACGAAGTGTTATTGTTAATAGGGTTGTTATAAAAAATATTCTAGATAATACAATCTTGATTATTATTTAGGTTGAAAAGTTGCTTGATGATGGGATGGAACATGTGACAATTGAAGTTTAATGATGGGCTCGTGGTCCTAATGTGATGTGGTAAAATATATATAGGATTCATCATCAATGGATTTGAATTTCAGGCCCAAAAGTATAAGTTTAAAAGTCAAATAGTGGTGATGTCATGACAGCTAAAATCGTTTTGTCAAGTTATAGCAATGTTGCTCCCCTTGATGTCACATCCGTCCTCTTCTCTCCATGTCCTTCCACATAGGCTAAAAGAAGAATATTGGTAGCAATATCTGCTCGTATTACTTCTATCACTTGTTTCTAACTTTATACATAGATCGATAGATAAATAGATAGACCGACGGATAGATTTAGTTCTTTTCTGTTTGTTCTTCCTATTTTTGCAAAGTCATTTCTTTCTCAGATGTCTTCTATCTGGTTGGTTTGATTGCTTGGATTGTACATTTAATGTTCTTATGAGTTGCAAATGAATCCTGCCTACTCGAGCATAAATGAAAGAAAAGTGTCCAATCACTGAATATTTTTTTTCTTATTGGGGTGATTTAGTTTTTTGGGGTATTTTTTTTGTGCTTTTCTTTCTGTTTTCCCACCTAAACAACTTCTGTATCAAATGGCTGAATGCAGGCAGGCAAGGTGTTTTTGATTTTTGTTTTAATGGGGCATTGTCTTTGTAGGACATTTGCTTATTCTGTCTATTACTTGAGATTTTCTTTTTCTTTCTAGTGTTGGTTTCTTAAAAAGTTGTCCCAAATATTAGAAAGTACTCATGTCTCGTTTTCTCCTGTTTTTTCTAGCAGGTGTTTGATAGCTTACTGTTGCATTCCGACACTAAATCAAAATAAATATGAGAAAATCATTATGGATGCCTACTGATCTAATGCTTCCCTTGCTTTGGAAGAACTATAAGTAGTTTCCCAAAATTTATTTTAACTTAATATCTTCCTAGGCCTGGTCCAGATGAGGAACACACAATCAGCGGTCGACAGACTGAAACAAACCATTGAACCTCAGCATGTTTTAGATTATTACGTGAATTAGATTGTTTTTTTCTCCTCAAAAAAAAAAAAAGATCATTTTGGCGACATCTAATCTGCTTATTATGATGTTTTCTTTCATTCTTCACTAACTAATACATGACTGTGATTTAAATGTTCAGCTTCGACATATCATGGTTTATACTGCTCCTAAATTGCTGACTGGCGTTATCATGAGAGACTGCTCTTGAAGCCTTGGCAAGTATCCGTTTCAGGTATTATTGAGGCAGTCCTCTACAAGGTCATTGCATGAAAGATGCCATGGCAGAAGAGGCAGAGGAGGCTGGATCTCTTAACAGGACGCAAAAATCTGAATATATGAGCTCTACTACCTCAGAATTTGCGCGACATTGTTCATTTCTCTGCAAATGTATGTCCCAAATCCAACTTTATCATCATGGGCATGGGTTGTGAAACATGCAGTCCTAATTAGTCCTATTGTTTTCCAAGTTTTTTCGAATAAATTTTTCCTAAAAGGTGGAGAGTTTTTCATGGAACATTCGAAAATGAATAATTCGGATATCAAAACAGAGAAATCTGTAAATCAATATAGTTTCAAAGTTTTCATGATGGAAGCGCAGTATAGGAGCATCTGATTCGAGAGGAAAGCCACAGAAGAGAGATGTTACAATATTGGAATAATTTGATTCCCATGGCACTAACAAATCAGGCATGTTTTAGAGCAGAGTGGCAGACTTCGCAAGGACATTAAAGAATTTGTATTTTGATGGCCTCCTCGAACGTCAGCCCTTCAAAATGTGGATCGGAGTGAGATTTTTGCACTAACCTGCTTGAAGTAATCTGCAGATGCTGGGAATAAGTTCATTGAATGGCTTTTATCTGCTGATAAGAATAGGAGGAAGCCAAGAGCAGGGTAGAATTTTTAAAAAGCTAGCATATAATGTTGTCAGGAAAATGAAATGTCCAGAGTTAGGAAGTTACATGGATGTGTTTTATCCTACCAAATTCCAAGTGGGGATCCGGAAAGACTCCAGGCTAATCAATGGCTGGTGAAGATTGTTACAAATAATAGCCTACTCCTAGAAAAAGAAAGGAACAAAGCTCGTGACATGGGAGCAGGCGCAAAACATTAGTGGAAACAGGACCTATTTTTTATCAGAACCAATCGAGTGTTAGACAGAGCCTATTTTAAAATTCACTACAAAAATTACCCATAAAGTAAGATAAAACCAAATGTCACTACTGCATTTGATTTTTTTTAACAGATTCTGGACAATTCTAATTGTCTCAAGGGTAGGAAACCAGAGTCCCTGAATCCCTGAACAATGATTCAGAGAGAGAATTGAATAAGGTAATCTATCAAGTTGTTCGGTAGGATACAAAATCCACCGAATCTAGCTTCACATAGGATGACAATTATTAGCAAAACTAAGAACAGCACATTCAACATAAGAAAAAAAAATGACAAATAAAATAAGAACAGAATTAACACACTGCATGATCCATTTCACCCAATAACATCGAACTTCATTGTTCCAGGATTGGCCACCTGAAGGTTTTCTTCCATGAACTAGATTGTGCTCGTGGTATTACATAAAACAGACCAGATATTTAAAGAAAAAACTCAATCTGCGACCACCAAAAAGGATGTAGAAATAAGCACAAAACTCTCATTTTTAACTGTCAAAAAGAGTTAACAGAGAATTTACTTGACTTTGTCATTTTGCTGGGCAGCAACACACCTAAGAATGACTTCCATGGCTAACTGGTGAGAAGTCTTTATTCTGTAGATGAGCAATCTCATCCATTGTTTAATCCATCTCTCTGTCTGCAAACAGTTCGAGCTTGAAACCCTGATGTTCACTCCTTAATACCTTCCCATTTATCTACTATTTCCTGCAATTTATCAAATCCCTGCAAAGTAGTGGAGAAAGAAGAATCACATATACTGCAACAGTAATTTACTCTCTTTTTAACTCTTTCTTTCTTTTGTGTGTGTATGTGACGCTTTGGTGAGGGGTAGCCCTTCCCCGGTACCTATAAACACCCTGACCTTCATGAAGGTTGGATTCGAACCTAGGTCTCTGGTACAACCACGAAGAGACTCATCCAGCAGGACGAGCTCGCACCTCCACCTCAACATTTTGAAGACTGAAAAATTAGATTGCAATTTCAAGCAGTGCAAAAATACCAACTGCTTCTGTCTCTCATGCTACACACATTGCAATAAAAGGGTGTTTTTCTATCTCAACAGATCACACTACCACTGCTCTACTTAAGAAGGCATGAACCATTAGGTTCACTTATAAGTTCATCATTTGAGATAAAGAATGGGCTTCATATAACAATATGCAAAGGGATATCCTAAAATGCTTGTAATGTGCAACAAAGGTGATGCCATCTTTGGTCAATAAACCCTAACCAAAAAATGGCCAAGATCAAGAAGCAGTATATTGTTGTCCTAGTTGAAGAACCAGCCACTTGCAATTTGTATCTTTAGGCCTATAATTATCTGTGTCCTCTATAATCATTAAAAAATACATTATCAATTAGAGTATTCCATCTCAAGCACCAGATTCAACAAGAAGTAGATGGCAAGGATTAACGATTTTAGTAGATGAAGATATAGATATGATACTCACTGTTCTGGCTGTGAAGACGCCAAATGGTTCACTTTCCAGGCGTTTTACTTTCCAGTTGTAGAACAGCGGGTCCAAAACCTTTTCTAGATCTTGGATCTTCACTTTATTCATAAAGCACTTTGCTAGAGTAGTTTGGTTAGGCGATCCCCCAAGCCAGATCTGTTTGTAACAGAGAATAAACCAGGAGTTATTATTCATTTATTATTTCAACTTTCAATTGCCAGATACAGCTTCAAGCTTCATGTTAACTCTGTGTGATATCCAGAGTGAAAGATGGCTGTTAAGTACAGCAAAGCACCTCCAGGGGAGCAATTTTCTCTATATCTATGTTGGATATGGAAGGTTCCAGTTATCTCCAACACCATTTGATCCCTCAACAACTGTCAGAACTGAGGTCTCTACTGATAATTTTTAATTTGTATGAAAGGATAAAAAAAACCTAATCCTTCAAAGCATATACTATTAAACTAAGCAAGCATTTTAAATACCTGGTAACTATTGGGGCCATCACCAACAAATCCCAGCTCAGCCATGTAAGGTCTGGCGCACCCATTGGGACAACCAGTTACTCTTATCACCACTGACTCATCATTCTTGATACCCACCTAAGAGAGTTTTTAATCTTCAGAACTGAAAAATCTGCATACAAAACTATTTTTGCAATGTACTGTAACGTTATACAAAGAAAGGCTAACCAAAAATATACCTTATCAAGGACAGCTCTAACCCGTTTGAGGATGTCGGGGATTCCTCTTTCGGCTTCTGTTATTGCTAGAGGGCAGAGTGGTAGAGCAGGACATGCCATAGCAGTTACATTGAGAGGATCGACATACCTGGGATCCTGTAGATATGGTGAAGCAGAACCAGATCAAGTATTTTCCAATCATACAGAAATTTAATGAAGAAGCCCTTGATATTGACCCCTTTGTATTTCTATGTAACTGTCTGCTTCATTACTTGATTTTAGTTCTATAATCAATACATTAGAACCTTTTGTGTACTATAATGAATTAATGATAGTTCAATAAATTATGATGCATTGTCAATATTTCCAAAAATCTAAAAGACTTCCCCATCAGATAATTTCCTTAGAGTCCCTCAAGTACGCAATTTTTATGAGACATTAAATAAGAGTGACATTAAATAAAATATTTTGGTGTCCAGAAAGTGCAAAAGGAAAAAGTTTTACCAGCAGGCCAGCTTGGGCGAGAGCTGTGGTGATGGGTTCTTTCCATGAGCGGTCAATGTCGCACAAAATTATATTCTGGTTTGGTGTAAGGCGCACATTCAAGTTATACTTCTCAATTATCTCTCTTAAAGTTTTCTTCATTGTGCCTCCAATACGACCATTATCAACATGCAGTCCACAAAACATAGCACCATCACCCTGCAAGAAAACGTGTAAAGATACAGAATAGTGAAAAGACAATTAGGAACTTAATGCAGTCCATATGTGTAAAAACTCAATGCTATGATACTGGGTCAACTAGGACTGGTGGACTATCATCGAGCAACACTGCATAATACAAGTGCAAAAAGAAAAGGTGAGAATTCACCTATGTGAAAAGAAAGATATGAAATATGAACTATCCCATTTAGAAGTAGACCAGTAATAGGGCATGGCCCATTATTTTATATTTAGTAGTGACTGTTTCTAGTTTTTAGTATGTATTATAGCTGTGCTGTCATACTTAACATTTTACACAGCTTAATATTGTAAGTTAATGCCTTCTAGCTTTGTCAAACTGAAATTTCAGATGTCTGACATGCTGATCTGTGAAATTCATGGACATAACATTTTAAAATGGAGTTTAGGTCAACATAGTAATTGGATATACTTAATATGTACAAAATCAAACCTGTTCATGCCACCCAAGATAGCTCTTGAATTCCCATTCTGGTAATTCTCGGAAGGTCTCAAATTTCTTCCCATAATACTGCTCCACAACACTCCGGAACTTGTCAATTCCCCATTCATTAACCAAATATTTCATTCTACTATACTTACGGTCATCTCTTCTTCCATGTTCTCTCTGTGTGACAACAATTGCTTTTACAGCATATAATATATCTTCCTTTGGGACATAACCCAGTGGTTGACCCAGACGAGGGAAGGTGGTCTCCACCCTGTGCGTTCTTCCCATGCCACCTCCTACCTGCAAAATTAAAAAATATCTATCAGTAATGAAAACTCAAGTAGAAGAGCTAGAAACCTAAAAGGAAGAGCATCAATCTTAATACCATAACTTACATATATGTTGAACCCTTGAGGTTCTCCATCACTATCGGAAACTACAACCACACCAATGTCATTGGTTAGAATATCAACTGAGTTGTCTCTAGGCACAGTGACTGCAACCTTGAACTTCCGCGGCAAGAACTGAGTGCCATATATGGGCTCTGGAGAATCAGGAAAATTTGTTCCATGGGAATTGTCATTACGAGCTTTAACTACTTCAGGAGGTTCTGCTGACATGATTTTCTCTCCATCTACCCATAAATCATAATATGCACCAGACTGAGGTGTCAGAAGTGAAGCAATGTTCTCTGCAGTCTCCTGAGCAAAAGTGTACTCTTTTGTGGTATATGGTACTGCAGGTGCAAGCACATTTCTGTTCAGATCACCACAAGCACCAAGAGTTGAGCCCATATTTCTGATGATGGTACTCATTACAGTTTTGAGGTTCTTTTTGAGGATGCCATGCAACTGAAATGTTTGTCTCGTGGTCAGACGCAGAGTGCCAATGCCAAACTCATCTGCAAGTTTGTCCATAGCCAAATAGAGCTTGTTTGATACTTTGCCACAAGGGTTCTTAGTTCGAAGCATAAATTGGTAAGATCTTTGACCACGTTCATCTCGGTTAGTCTGTTGATAGCTTCCATGAAACTTAATCAACTGTGTGGCAGCCTCATTTATATTTGGAGCCTCTGTTAGCAGCTCCTCATTCAGGGGATATCTAAGAAAGTTACTTTGTTCCTTGATTATTTCAACCTTGCTCCGTTTAACTTCAGAAGAATCCGTCTTTACAGGCTGGATAAAAAATGCAAGCACCCACCAATATATGATTACTTCTCACTATATTAGAGATATAATCTGATAAAAAACTAATAAAAATTTCGATAACCTTTTTCCAGAAATTGACTATAGATGTGTATGGCCTAGGGGGAATGGAAATAAAAAATAAATATGTATATAAGAAATGCTAAGAAAATTTATTACCAAGGAACCTCAATATTACCAACTCAACATAGAATAACAGTGAAGCAAAATAAAAAAGCGGGAGAGAACATGGTACCATTTTTTCAGTTTGTATTTTTATGTATTAAAAAGAAAAACAAAAATTCACCTAACAGAAGCTTCTATAAATAGCTACAACTGACGCTTTGTTGATATGGTCTTGTCAGTTTATATATATGTCATCATGGAATATGTGCAGCTACATAAATCAATGTATTTTGCATGGTTAGTAAAGCTGCTGAAAGTAATCCAAAGGATAATTGGTTAAATTCAATGAAAAAGAAGTTTTCATCACCATCCTTTGTCCTACAAAATAATAACATAATGCCATAAACAACAACTAAGAATGAACCGGGAAAAAATAAAAATCTAACTCTAGACATTACTTTTTCAGGGGCTAACAAACACCAACTATATGGATTTGTTTACCACTTCTAATGGTACAGCTTATTTCCCCCATAATCATATTTAGTACTGCAAAAAGGAGCTACTTTATCACAAATTGTGCACTTTAAAGTATAGGCAATAATTTGTCCTTAAAAAGTATCCCAATCAACACCGCACTCCTTATATTACATTATTTTCATTAATGAGTGAGCTAGTTTTAGATGCTTTTTTTGGTGAGAAAAGAGCTGATTCTGGATGCTTGATCACAAAGGAGCACATATTACATCCAACTTGAAGTATGGACCTAAATTCTGGCATACCAGAATGAATTTAAATAAGCATTATATTTATAAGCTTACAACTCCTATGTATACTTGTAATGGAAAAGAAAAACTACATAAATGCATAATGCTATGGCAACAAATTTGTGGGCGAAAACCCCAACAACATACTTTTTCAGAAAGAAATATAAGGATGATAGTGTTATTTCGATGATTAACACAACCATTGAGAAAATATCAAATTAATAATACAATTTAACGTGATACATCACTAATGAATACGACACCCTCGATACATTAAAAGAATGAGATCAAGATGTCTTCCAATGATTAACAACGAGATAAAATTTGTAATAGAAAAGGAATAGAGAACTCTTAAGGGCAAAACAGTGATTTTCATTGTTAAGGATATGTAGCTCTATCGTGGCATACACTTATAATTACTTGAAATATATTTCATTGATTATATGGATTATTCTAACCTTAAGATGCAGCAAAGTGTGGATTGAGTCGACCCCAACATAAGTGGAGTCGACCCTGGCACCATGGAACCATCTGGCACACCCCTGCAAATATAGCACAAATGAACAGTAAGTGAAGTCGACCCCATGTATGCTTGAGTCGACCCTAGGAGTGGAGCCGACCCCAAAGAACCTTGAATCGACCCCAGCTTCAAGCCTCAAGAAAACAACTCTATGAAATTTACCGAGAGGGCCGACCCCAAGCTTCCTTGAGCCGACCCCAGGAATACTTGAGCCGACCCCAATGGAGCCGACCCTAACTGAACATGAGCCGACCCCAAGGATATATGCTCAAAAATCATGTCTCTAGAATTCCTGAGAGGGGCAACCCCAATGGAGTTTGAGTCGACCCCACTGTAGCATGGGTCGACCCTAAGATAGGTTGAGTCGACCCCAGTGAAAACTGCCGAAAATCCAAGGTTCTGTGGTTCCTGAGAAGGCCGACCCCAATGTAGCAGGGGTCGACCCCAATGAAGGTTGAGTCAACCCCAGAGTAAGTTGGGTCGACCCCAAGCCCAATGAACAGTAAGTTGAGTTGACTCCAAGAAAGCTTGGGTCGACCCCAGCACGGGCAAAGGCAAAACGGCTAGTTCTGCTGAAGTACTTTTTGACCTCCCAAAGGCTAGTAACGGATAGTTTTTCAAATCTAACCAATGAGGAGTGACCAAAAGATGTGGGAAAGTATTTAAAGTGACACTATTCATCAGAGCTAAGTATCTTTTGCAAACAAAATTAAAGTTTATTCAAGCAAAAACAAGCCCTAGCATTCTTCAATCAAGTGCTTCATTCAAAGAGCTAAAAGAAGGTGGTTGAGCAGACTCTAAGAGACATTAAGAGCTCCACCAACCCTTAAAGAGTGAAGCAATCTTGACAAAGAAGAGAAAATCCTTATCAAAGCGATAACTATATTCTAAACTCTTCTTTGTAGCTCATAATTGTTATATTTGCTCATCTAGGAGTTTCAACTCTCTTCTTCTTAATCATTTTGTAAGGTTTGTTGGTGAGCCCGTAAAACCAACGATGTAGGTTTGTTGGTGAACCCATAAAACCAACAGTGAAGGTTTGTTGGTGAGCTCGTAAAACCAACGTAGATTTTTTGGTGATCCCGGAAAATCAAAGTGTAAAGGTTTTTGGATTGTGAGCCCGAAAAACAATCCAATTGTAATCCGCAAAATTATAATGAATTCCCAAGGGATCGCTTAGGGAGTGGATGTATGTGCTTAGGAGAGCACCGAACGACTATACTTCTTGTGTGTTTGTTTTGTGTATTGTTCTAACTTTACTGCACGCACTGAATCAATATTAACTAAATCACTCACTCATCAATTAACTTAATTAAGAAATTAAAAATTTAGAAAAACCAATTCACCC
>JAOXJJ010000775.1:466313-481559 GCA_025769935.1 Phoenix roebelenii
GAAAAATCAATTCAAACCCCCCCCCCCTCTTAGCTTGTCACCTTGGGCAACAAAACATCATGCTCTGAAATTAACAGAAAAGTGATGCTGAATATACAGGCCCAGTGGTACGAAATCATCTCAATGCTAATTTGATGATGTAAGTGAAAAAAAAAAAGGGAAAAAAGGTCAACTGGAATAAATGAATTCAACTTTTGAACGCAACATAATTTTATTGAAGATGGCATCATAAACGAAATTCCAAGACCAGGAGAATATATTTAATTTCATCAGTCCTAGTTAAAAAGGAAAATGTCACACAAACAAAAGCTTAGCAGGTGATGGAAAATAAACCAACATGACACGCCATTTCAGAAGAACATTAAACGGAACAACACTCGGACTGGATTCAGACTATGGCTAAAGCTAACACCACTCTGATATGAAAAACCAACAAATCTTCAATTTTTCATTAACTACACTAATTACCTAAGCAAAATCTTCGATCATTCATCGAATTATATGTAGAAACAAGAGTCTATGAAGGGGGGTGACGATTTTTCTATCAAATAAACGAAATAAATCGACCCAAAATGACAACTTTCAGAATAATAAACCTCCAGGGACATAAAACCCAAGCAAATTTCGCCAGAACCAGCACCCACCGTAGATATGGCCCTTGTAACGCCCGGAGAGCTCGAAGAAGGCATCAGTGGCCGTGCCCGCAGTGATCCGACAAGGGGAATCGATCTGGAAGGCCTCAATCCGTGAAATCCATGCATCTGGACAACCGGATCGTTCACGGCCCCGGCCAGCCCCGTCGCCGCCGACGCTGCCATTGCCGAGGACACGACAAACAAAGAACAAAGTTAGGGCTTTAAGAAGAGGAGAACGAGAACGAGAGAGAGAGCGGGAGATCTTGAGGGATTGAAAGGTAAGGAGAAAAAATGATAGATATATCGGCCGTCGCCGCGACAACACGGACGGAGGCGGTGGAAATTTCGGGCTTTCGGCGCGTGGTGGTGACGGGAGCTGGTGGAAGGGGAGTTAGTGTAAGGGAAATCCCGGAATTTTGATATTCTCACAGTAAGTTTGCCTTCTCAGTGTCTGGTTCTACCGTTGGATTGATGCGATCTTTTGTCGCTTGATGGGTCTTGCCGGGACTGAAAATAGGAGTGGGAATATCAGTTTTTACCACAAGATAAAGGGCTGCGGCACTCAAATAGATTCTGGTGGGATTTTCATTATTTGTATGTGGGTTCACTGAACCTGGACGTCTCTATCTTCCGTGGGATTGCACGGCTTCCTTTTCTGAGAAAATGGGGAACGGGTCCCGCTTGAGGCATCCATTCAAAATCGGGGATAAAATTGAGCCAGCCCGCCTCTTGTAATCAAATATGTATTTAAATTTAAATTAACTATGATGCTTTATTTAAAAATAATATATATATATATATAAAGAGAATATATTATATATTTTTTTAAAATTTACATTTATTATACTTGTATCCAATAGCTTGTAAAATCTACACTTACAGCTATTTAAATTAACAATATTAATGAAACTGCTTACCTCACATGAAAAATAACAACTAGCTTCTAATAAAAAAAAATGCTCTTATTATTTTTTTTATCCCTTTGGTGGTTGTTATGTCTTTTAGAATTTTTTTGATCATTTCTAAAAAAACTTTGACATAGCAATTGAATCTCATTTAAGGTTAACAATTTATACGCTACAAGTCAAATCAAATATGAGTTAAAATGTTAGATAAAAGTAAACATCAGAGGATAAGCATATGATTAACAAACTATTGGGTATAAATATAATTTACTTCTAATTTTAAAAAATTATATATAGAGAGAGAGAGAGGGAGAGAGAGAGAGAGAGAATTTAATGGGTAGCTTAATTTTTGTATGATAGATAAACAAAAATTATTAGATTTGCATTATGATATTAGAGATATAGACTCCAAGTAAATCCATAAATCACTTAATCCAACCTAAGTAGATAGTAAAACCCCATCATCCAAATTCAAGCTAGCCAACAGTTTTTACGGGAGCATGATTTGGGTTGAGTTGGATTAAGCAAAATCAGTTTAAGTTTTATCATTCTTCCTAAATTTGATCATATGTCTATCTTAATGCCGAGATCAAGTTTTGGTTAAGCTGCAATAAGGATGCATCACAACAATATAGAACAAAGTCAGTTAAACCAGTTAATGCAATCTAAGAAAGTTTAATGTTGGCTGTTTTTAAATTCAAAGCGACCCAAGTTTGGTTAGAAGGGGACCCCTTCCCTGTGATAGCTTGGATTAATGGTGTGGTTCTTTTGTAACTACCAAAAAAAAAAAAAAAAAATAGTTAGAGCTCGTTTGGTTCGTGAGAAGCATTTTTTCTCATTAAAATATGATTTCTGGAAAACAGATTCCTGAAAAAATGATGCCTGGAAAAATACTTTTGGCATGTTTGGTTGATCATGAGAAAGTGACAGATTTTTAAAGTGTTTATGTTTGGTTGACCATTCACTTTTTTGAAAAAATTATGTGTAATTTTTATTATACTTTTAATAAAAATTAGGTCTTTAATATTTTGGATCAAATCAAGATTTTTGAAGGGTTTTTTGGAAAAAATAAAAATGTTTTGATTTTCGAATCCATTTCCATGTTTCTCATGAAAAAAAATTTCTCATAAAATAACTTTTCCATATTTTTTATGGAAAAAGTTTTCTCATAAAACATGAGGATCATATTTCCACGGAAATACAATTTTTTCGTTTCTTTTCTTTGAAAACTCTAACTAAATAAGAGGCATCTTTTTATTTTTTTATTGACCATACTTTTTTTCTTTCTTTTCTCGCGAACCAAACGAGCCTTTAAGGTAATCCGACTAAGAATAAATAATATTAAAATTGAATTAGAACACTTTTCTTTGGCAGGAACCGACGCTATTATTTTATTCGACTAATGATGATATGGTGACAATAAAATCCAGCACCACGTAAGCTATTATGTTTCTAGTTTGCATAAATTAATATTCTTTTTTTGAGTTTGTTCAGACTGGGAGCATTTATAATTGAGGTTCAGGTCAAAGGTGGACTTGAACCTCACCAAAACGAAATTGAGAAGATCCTTTATAGCGAAGCTTGAGTATATCTAACCAGGTTTATTATGAGATAGCTGCACCCAGAGTTGCACCTATATGATCTTGGGAAAAAAAATGAGGCCAAAATGATTAGGCCTCCGGCAATACTTTGTAAAGCATGGTCTTGAAGAAAAAAAAATTAGCCAGAGTGCTGGAAGGGCCTCCGACGACACTTTTAAGCGTCGTAGCATTTTAATGATGCTCAAACGCATCGTCTAATCTAGATTTCTACTAACGCTACTACAAAGCGTCGGCAACTTTGTGCGCGGTGCCTAATTTTTCGATACTTCTTTTTTGCATCGGCGGGTAAGAACCGGCGAAACCCCTTTTTGTTGTAGTGAGATAAGCCCTTATTTTGCCTAAAAGTGTATTAAAATTATAAATATGATTTGGATCTCAAGAGTTTTTTAACATATATATTCCCATGTTTTCAAGTAATAAATCATCTATTATGCAAAACTCAAGATAGAATAAATAGATTTTTTGTTTAAGACTTTGCTTATTAAGTGGTTCATAAAAGCTTATTGCTTTTCATGTACCCTCGATAATTATTGGTTGAGCTCGTCTAAAGGAAACTATGGTTTGACTTGAATAATTATGAGAATTCCTGCATCTTTATAGTTGAAATATATCCAAAACATTTCTTTTGAGAATAATTCAGTTGCCAATCTTTAACTTGAAACATCGACGGAAGAAAAAAGTTGTTTCTTTTCTCCTTGCTTTCATAAAACTTCCATTTTTTTTAAAAAAAAGTCTTGAGGTTATAATTAATTAGAATATTCTTCTATTTTTAATTGTTAATGAAGATGACATAAAAAGATTTGTTGAAACTCATTGAGATCATAAATTGTGGTAAATGCAAGATTTGAACCCAAATCACTAGTACTCAACCTGACTTTCCCAGGTCGGTAGCCTCAAGCATTCCTTTACACTCGATGTTTAGCTCTCTTAATTAGTAGGATGTTACTTAACATATGTCAAGTCTAGCTATACAAAATAATATTGAACATAAATTTTTGTCATGCACCTGACTCCATAGTTAAGGAATTGGTCAATAATATCATACTGAAACTCTAAAATCTTTAGCTACTAGGAAATTAACAATGTATATCAGACTTGACAAAATCAAACTGGAATTAATTGCATGCTAACAGTCTTCTTTGAGGACATGATTGCTTGCTATAGTCACAATATTTTTTTTCTACAGCAAGATGTGAAGTTGTTAAACTTTAATTTTGGTAAGTTACTTTGACCAAGCAATCCAAGATAGGAACTGAGCTCAAGGCATGTTAAGAGCATGGTCAGACTGGATACATTTTCTTCCAATATCCTTCATTTTTTCAGACATTTCATTCCCATCTTTCCAATCATTTGGGGTCCAGAATGTCCTTTAAAAGAACTTATCATGGAGAATTAATGTCCATAAGATTGAAGAAGGCAATTGATGTGCTAGAAATTAATTCAACCCTGCTTGGAGTTGATCCAAATAATGCATAAAGGTTCGTGCTTATCATTTGGTTTATGAGCTAGATAACTATTTAGAATATCAGAGGAATAATTAGGTTTCTATCTAAACATTAGTATGTAATCGACCTAGCTTGTAGATCTTATGTGGGAAAATTATTAGCTGAAATGCGTGAGCACAAGGCTGAGATCATTCACAACATGCTGTAACTTCAAGATTCTCTTAAACAAACAAAGCGAAGAACACCGAGGAGTTCATACTCATACCAATGACCACTAAATTAGCATTAGCATTCATCCAATATGAATATTATACGATCGTCATAGTAATTAAATACTTATGAAGACATATGACATTTTAGTATAGTAGAATTCCTAAGCTAAATAAATAAATAAATAATTAGCATCATTGCCTTCATTCATACCCAGGAAACTTTTTGTAGGATGGACTAAACCTTATTACTTAAATCTTATGACATGAATGGTAACATTGGCCAGATTGTCATTCCTGTGGATCCATCGACGGCTATCGAACATCAAAGGACACAAGCATGGATGAAGTTGTGTGACCACTCTGAATCTTTTGTAGCTAGCATATATGTAGGTACTTGTAATTTTACTGAAGTGGATAACAATGCAACAAAGAAACTTCTATGAAAGATAGCAGCCATGGATTCCAAGATTGGTCTCAAATCACTAAAACATGGAGCCAGAAAGGCGAGTAGGGATGGAGAAAATCAATCAATCTTGCCAAGTGTGAGGAAACGAACCCAATGGAGGTTCAGAATATATTCCAATAAGGGCCATCGAGGTTGTCCACATTTAGTTTTGAGATGCTAGCTAAATATAGACATGCATATAAATGAGAAAAACCTAACGTTCACACGAAATCTTTATTTGTGTGGGTTAACCAAATGCTATCAGCTCTATCAGTGGAACATGGAAAGGGGTAAAATTTTGGGGTACATTTGGTAAATTTTAGGTCTAAATTGCTCAATTTGGACTCTGTGTGAGGAAGAAATAAAGAAAAATAAAAAGTTGGTTATGCCAAGATTGACATAATTTTGCCCAACTTAGACAACTCTAAATGTGCATTTTCATTTGCTTCACTTAGCATCCGGACAAATAGTTCGATGACAATCCTTATGAAGAATAATTCAATTAATTTGATAGTTACATCTAATACAGCAAGCTTCTGACAAATAGGATTATGCAATAGTTTATCAATTAAACTTTATAAGAACAAAAGAACAGAGAATAATGTCGGCGATCGATTGAGTCAATTAGCACCGCAGAACACATGTGACACACCTAAGAAAATCCCAGGCTTGTTGTAACATAGTTTGGTTGAAGTGAAGATACAGCAAAATCAAGGCCAGCGGCATCGTTCTGCTTGCAGTAGGGTTCCAACAAACTCTGAAGCCATGTACTTGGCAAAAAAAATTTAAACAAAATGTTATTATCAGCACAGCAATTAATGCCACCAAAGGAACATATTTGAATAATAAGACTAGAGCATGTTCATGGAAACACATATTGCTTAAGTCTTCAAATCTTTCTCTGTCACAATAGTGAAATAGCTAGTCAGACAATCAGGTGTATGCTAATGCATTAAAGGAAACTAATTATATAAGCAGTATGAACTAAATTCGAAGAGAAACCAATAAGCATGAGAATGCAGGAAGGACAAAGTTGTAACTTTATGACCTAAAGAAAGGAAGGAAGATATCATCATGAAACAACAGAAAAATGGAACTGTTTTTTAGAAATTGAAAAAACAAAATTGAGAAAGAAAACAATAGGAACAAATTATCACTCATTGAATCTGTAACAATTCCATTAAAAGATGAGGAGGGGAAAATTAATGAGAACAAAGCAGATGTCAAGGAGAGAACGGCCAAACTGCAACAACAGGAATGGACTTTAATGAGTTTCTTCAAGAAGATGTGGAGACCATTTTTCTTAGGAGAAAACATTCCAGATCATCAGTATAGCAATTCAAAAAGTTCACTAGAAATCACTCAGGAGAATATCTAAATACAAAGACTAGATTTATTTAGTTCTCAGCTACAAAATAAAGAATGTCCATGGAAACATGCATCACTAAGCTCTCAAAATTTTTCTGACAAGTATGGTAGTAACCAGGTGCCCATCTATGCATTAAACCGAACAAGAAAGCCACTTGGTTTCAAGACCAATACATTTAACCTATAATTCATTCCAAAACTGAAAATTTAAGTGACAGGTTCAATATAAAGGACTTCAAAGTAGCTGATCTCATTTAGTCTTATGAGTCGATGGCATATATATTGAGTCCTCTTGTCCGGCCAGGAGCACCTCCTTTAAGCGAGGATACGTCAAGCAGAAATCTATTCAAGAAAGACAGGGAATTAGATCGCAGGGAGCAACTCATAGAACCCAGAAACCAGTCACAACAGCACTTACAAGCTGGTGCATTCTTTTCCCAGTACAGAAGTTCTGCAGTGTATCAGAAATTTTTTATCTTTGTTTGATATTGAGTGACTCAGAGGAATTTTGAAACTTTTCGCAGCTGTAACATTATGAGATCATACTGATTGTCATGACTCCGGAAGATCAAATGTAGTAAATCTCAAAAAGATCAAATACAGTAAACAACAGCCAAATCAAGAACTATACTTGGCGGATAATTAGCATCAGTTCTGTCATTTAAAGCAAGTAATTTCTGCAAGAACAAGAATTCTGTCAGAAAAGAAAAACCTTGGAAACAACTTTTATCAGCTAAAGGAATCTAGACAGAATGCAGTATGGTTAAGAGAATATGAAACCTTGAGATTCTTATAACATGTTTCCAGCTCATCATTCACCAAGATATGATCAAAGAGACCCGGAGATTTTCCTTCATCAAGTTCCGCCCGTGCATTTCTAAGTCTTTTTTGGATCTGTTCCTCAGTCTCAGTTCCCCTACATACAACAGAATCAGTGCATTCAGAAATACTCAGGTGGTTCAAAGGAAAGAGCAGTGAGAAAATAGCAGAAGCAAATAATCCATAATGAATATCAAGCATATAAATACCTTACACGAAGACGCTTCTCAAGCTCCTCAAATGATGGTGGGCAGATGAAGATAAATGATGCATCAAGGGAACTAGCCCTCACAGATCTAGCACCTTGAACATCGATATCAAGAATACATCTCTACAATTGGAGGGGAATTATACATGTAAGCTATTAAGTTAGAGATACTAAATTGGCACACTAGCACCATCTTCATGTTTGTGATCAATAGAAGCGGATCATTTAAATTTACCTTTCCAGCATCTGTAACTGCTTCAACTGCTTCGATACTCGTTCCATAAAGATTTCCATGAACTAATGCTGATTCAAGGAATTTTGCCTCCCTTATCTCTTTCTCCATGATGCTTCGTTCAGTGAAGTGGTAGTGAACTCCATTTATCTCCTTCTCTCTTGGGGCTCGGGTTGTGTGACTCACAGAAAATCCAAAAGTTGTTGGGAATTCTTTCATAAGTTTTGCTATTAGTGTGCCTTTACCTACTCCAGAGGGACCACTGATGACTACAGGCTTTGGGCCATCACCTACAACCCCCTTGCTCCAAGCAACCACAGCAGTGCCAAGTAACTTCGCTTGTTCTCTTACATATGGGGTATCCACCTAGCATATAATCCATATAGAGGTTCTTAAAAATGAAAAGGACAGCAATACCCAAAAATCAATAAAACATTTCCTAAGATCATTGATATATTCTAATTGTTGGAATAGTAGCTTATCAGCAAGCACTTGCCACTAGCCTCCTCCGCAAGTAAATTAATGCAGGATTTTTTTGAATTTTAAACTCAATGAACTCAACAATAATATCGTTCAATAGTGGCATTGCTGTGTGGTACCAAGGGGCATTTAAAAAGGTTGGTCCCGCATACCCTCTACAGTCAAGATACATAATACATGCCATTTCTGCCATAAAATTGGTAACCATAGAACCAATCCTTCCACACCCTCTATTTGTCATGCTCATCAGTTGCTCTCAGGCTGTCAACAAAGTGGTTTTGGTCTTTTGGAGCAAATTTTTGGAAATATCAGACAATATAATGCTCAGTATTACACCATTAAAGAAGTGATCAGCAGTAAGGCACTCAAGAATTCCATTACGTATTAGATTGACTACTGGAAATCCAATTAAAACCTCCGGCACCCATGGAAAATCCATATATTAATTGAAACATTTGGAATAATTGCTATAACCAGTGTTTTAAAAGGCTACAAGAGGAGGCAAAACAGTTCAATCATAAAAATGCAAGGTGGAAGTCTCAAAGCAGTTCAAAGCACAAGCCTCAGGCATAAGCCTCAAAAAAATAGGAATATCATTCATGGGTTGCTTCCGACCATTGCTTGCCCTCCATTAAGGATCAAATAGCTTAAGGTGTCAAGCATAGGGTAGCATGTTAATACTCCAGAGATAATAGAGTTAAGGAAATGAAGTAAATGAGTTTACAACTTACCTGGGAGCATAATCATGACTATAATAATTACTGAAACTACAAATTAAATTTTATCTTTAATCCTAAAGAGATACTATACTAGGAAATAAGGAGTCACAGACCCCTTCCTTGCTTCAAAAATCATTACAATAATATATTTAAATTTGTAAATGTAAGTATTAGTCAATGATCCCAAGGCGGAAGCCTTGGCTTTCTTTTACTGCCTCGCCTCAAGGTGTAATCTTTTTAAGCCTCAAGGCTAGCAATTTTAAAACCATGGCTATAACATGATTCATAAGCATATCTAGTTGAAAAGCAATTTTCGATGGTCAAACCTCAAGAAACCAGAAACAGTCAGCTGCAGAACAATCCCCCTTGAGAATTAAAATCTGATCATTGTTCACAGGAATAGCTGAGTGGCCTTTAGATGGCATTGGCTTCGTACCCAATATGGTAGGAATCAACCTGCCAGCTCAACCAAAAATTAGATATGTTAACTGTAGCCTCAGAAGAAGAACAGCAAGAGGTCGGGCATGGACCAAGGAGCTACCATTTTCCTGTTGACTTCTCAAAAATTTGGACATCATTTGACAATCTTGCTCCATCACTGGACCCTCCAATCACATACTGAACATCATAGACATGAACAACCGTTAAGATCTCACAAAGCTGTACTGTTACTTGAATATAAAGTCAGAGAAAAGCACAACAAAGTTGAGCTACTGTTGTGACTTACGATCTTGTCATTGATGATAACAGTCTGATAGCCTTTGGATTCTGAATCATATCCAGCAGGCAAAAGTCCATCTGCAACATCGAATAGATTATCTGACGTCTCCTGCTCCTGATGAAAATTCAAATAGATCAGGCACAAAAACCAACTAACCAGAAAACTTGACAGGCAGTTAACCAAGAACACTTCGTTAATTTAGAATTCAAAATTATTCTGCTTTCTTCACTGGGACGAATATACACTACTGTTTCAAAATAACCATCTTACCATGAAGAGGAGTTCCCTTGTCTCCAAATCAACTTTCTAACCTGAAAAACAAGAGAAAGGATTCATATCAAGAGACAATACCCATCAGATGTACAATTTGATTTCAGCAAACGTTTCAACTTTAGACAATTTAGTGAATTTACATAGAAATTAAAGCGAAAGTATGGAAAATCTGGATGCATAATTCTTGAAAGTAAAACCTTTTCAAGGGAATTACTATTTTTCAAATGAAAATTTAGGCCATTAAATGAGGAGAAATATCACACCATTTAAAATCTAAAATCAAGATTTTTCGCATACAATCCATGAAACTTCTTATTAACACAAACAAGAAGATGAAACTCATTGCTAGAATCCTATATAAAAAACGAAATACGCTGAGAAAGGCCTAATTGCTACCTTATACCCAACCAAAACCATTGAATTAAAATGAATATAAACTTCATGCCAACACATACAGCACATGAGATCCAAACTAAGAACCAAGTTAAACTCAGAGCCTTCTTCACAAAAACACAGTTTTAGATTTGAAACAGAACAATGAAAAAAAAAATAATCAAAACTTCCACAACAAGTTACATTAGAAACCAACATCACCTTAAAAAACAACCAAAACCCATCTACGTATTCACCAAAAAACGAAAACCCATAAAAGAAGAAGAAAGAACAATAGCAATGGAACAAAAGAAGAAAGAAGCTAACAATAAACACCAAACTCACCAAAAAAAAGGGACAAGGAAAAGAGAAACTAACCCTGGATCTTGAGATTTCTATATATATAAATCAAAGAACAATGCGCCCAAAAAATCCCAAAAAATTGAAAAAAGGCGTTTCCGGGATTAGGGCCAGGGGCCTGGTCTTCAGGAAATCGGCTAACAATAGCAGTGCTCCTCTCTTTCTCCTCCGATTTCCAAATCGTCCTCGCAATGCCCCTCTTTTAGGAGCCAAAAGAAAAGAAAAAAACAAGAATATAAGTAGAAAAATTCAACAAAAGACCCAGAAGAAAAGGATTAATCGCGGTATGGACTATGGGGTTAATTACAAAAAAAAAAAAGACCTGTTTTTTATAGAGAGGAAGCGTCTCCTACTCTCCTCCAGCCTCCTCCTTACGATTCCCAACAGCCGTCGCACGGTTCCCACTCGGGTCGGTAACGGCATCAGCTTCCAGCCAACCACTTATTCGCACAGGAGGTCCTACGAATCTTCTGATTCGTCCGTGATCACCTCTTCTCCATCCTTTTGTCTCGTTTTGATGGTCGAGAAATAATGATGGGCGTTCCTTGATTACGACTTTGACTTCAGTGGACTGTAGGCGAAGTTTGAGGGGAAGGAAAACGAAATTATTTGGTCGACGGGATCCCGGCGGGGATCCTAAATAGATTTATTGTACTAGAATAAAATTATTAGATAGATTTATTTCATCTTAAACCCACAGATCTAGTCCGAAGGACCAACCGTCATGTGTCTTGGTGTGAGTGGACCGTAATTGGTGTGAATGTGACCAACTTTAGACCGATTAACGGTTGGGGGTTACCAGCAATGGATGTCAGTTTTAGCAAGTGATAACTTTCAAGATAATGAGTTTGATAAATGTCTAAAGATGTGCAGACATACAAATTGTTACATTTGTCGCATTTGTGGTATTTAGAGCCCATAGCCGGGGATGAAATGGGATTAAACTCATTTACACTAGGACACTTGCAAGATTGGTAGAGCATATTATGCATGAGAGGTTTCGCTGTTCATTTATCGGGTGTTTAGATAGTTCCATATGGTATTAGTTTATTTGGATGCCTGCAAAATTTATTTGTTAATTTTTTTTTTACACGTTCGAGATGGTAAATCTATAAATGGTGCAAGTAATATTTTTTTTTTGTTTGTTTCTATTTTTTTGATTGGAGAAGTATCGAACCAACCAATTCCAAAAGGGAGATGCTAAGAATCATCTTTCAAAAAAAAAACAAGATCCCTTTATATATATATTTTGAAATTGTTTAATCTAGGGGCTTCGTCAATTATAGCTTTTGCTTCCGGTATCACTACTCGTATCTCAACTACGACCATCCAAATATACCTAAATAAATGAAATATTTCGGAGCCGGAGATGTTAGATAGAAGAAAGGAGTAATTTGAGGGGGGAAGGAGATTGTAGATCTTGGAATTCTAACAACATCTAATTGATACATTATGATCGATGTCTCATGCAAGGACGTTGCTGGAGTTTATGACAACATGATCTCTCTCATTGCATAGTTATTTAAGTTTATGCTCCTATCTACCCATGGTGCATCTCTCTTAGTATTGTCATTCAAAAACAAACCTTCACGAGGAGGAGCTACCGTAGTTTTCTACTAATGCATTTTCTATAGTGTAAATGAGTGCGAATTGACCACCAACAAAGGCAAATAGCTACTTTATGGTTAAAATTAGTACTCATCATAATATTTTATAGGTTAAACTTTCAATTTTGTAGTAACTGCTATATTTGCTGAGACATTGTATTAGAAAGCACCTTCCTAGTTCCTGCTGGTATGTCTTTTTACAACAAACTTTGACGCCGCTGCTTCCATTCTAGAGATTAACCTAGTATTTATTTTTTGATAAATTGGATGATTTAAATTAATCGAGTATAAATACATTCGTGGGAATTGGATGATTTAAATGTAGAACCTTCCAAACCTATGAAGGGGAACAACGAATAAAGTTCTCAAGGATCCATTGCTTAGCAAATGCAAGACTAGCTTACGGTATTATACTTTTCATGGAAGTCTCTTCGTAGAAAGATGCAAGTTTGACCCACAATCCGGCTTCAATTCATGGGGCCGGCATCAAATAATATCTCCGTATTGATCTTACAGATTAATTTTGGCAAATAATGGAAACTTTTCTTCATCTATCTTCCGTCCAAACGCAAATGTCCAAACGCAAAGTCCAATGATAGTAGAATTGTCAGATGACTTCTATGGTTTATTTGTATTCGTAGTCAAATTATCAAATTAAACAACCCTATGTGGTCCTAGAGATTGTTCTCTCCCGAGGGGTATATGCCTCCTACTAAGTTCTAACGTCGTCATCAACTTCCACTGTTTTTTTATTCCATTGACTATAGACAAGAAGGTGTTAGAAGTAGTCAAAGTAGATGGATTCTATTTTGTTTCAGTAACCACCTAACACGCTAAAGCTACCAAGGAAGAATTCTCGAGGCCTTCTATTATTTCTTTTTTCTTAAGAGAGAGAGAGAGAGAGAGAGAGAGAGAGAGTAGAAGGCCTTGAAAATTCTGGTGAGAGGGGAAACCCAAGTCCTTGCTATAAGTACAAGATTCAAGGAATGAGATAAACCAGCGTACCCCAAAATTCCCTGATATTATAAAGAGAATCGACACAGCAGCAGGAAACCAGCGTCGTCACTTTATGGCAAACTGAACAATTATCCTAGCAGCATGGAAGAGGGATAAAAGAAACCAACTGTCGGTGCATGAGTGGTGCAGACACCAGTGCCAGGTCACCCATCACTTGGGTCTACGGTCGCCGCAGGTGAATGTTTCAGCTTCGCCATAGACGGATGTTCCAGCCAGCTTAATTTTATTCTAAGAGTGATTTTATGTTATTTGGATTTATTAAGATATTTTGTTATTTAACAGCATTTATGGCTTATTTTGGTATTTCGTTATTTTGAGAGTATTTTGTTAGACTAATTTCTTTTTAGGGGCTTATTTGCATATTGTTATTTTAGGATCTTTATGTGATTTTTTTTTTGTAGGATCTTTTTGTTATTTTTTGACTCTATATATGTGGATCCATGCATTTGAGGTTATTGAATGATTAAATGAAATAGCCCCATTTTCTCTAAAACTCTGGTGCGAAGCCATGGCCAGAATCAGGTGAGAAGCCTTGTTCTTCTTCTTCCCCTCCTCTTCTCTTCTTCCTCCTTCTTCCCTCTCCTCCTTGCAGTTGTCCTACATCAATGAGCAGCTGCCCAATCTGCTACCTGGTTTCCTCACGGCAGCAGATGTGCAACACTTTTTAACCGTGCTGAAGGAGTGGTTCCACATCATAATATCTTGAAACAAAGCCAGCCATGCCAAGACAACTGCCAAGTCACCCTGCAACCAAAACTTCTTGAGGATTAAAATAGGGAGGTAAGGGTATGAAGTCCAAGCCAAGCACCAACAAGTTCCAGCATAATAAATACTGCTGCAGCTTCATGATCACTTACAGCTCCGTCGTAGTTCACCAACAGCACTCCAAAGGGAGGGAGCATCCAAGAGACAAGGCTTGATGAAGGAGAAGACTGATTTAACAGCTTATGGATGCTCCAGACCTTTGACCGAGTGCCAACACCTTTAGGATAAATAGACTGGTGCCCGCTGAAACATATCACGATAGAAGCAGATGTAGAGTCTTACCATGCCCTTTGGTGTACCATGCTGATGCTCAAAGATGGCGTTTATTCCAAATTTCCAATGAGATAAGTCGTATAAGCAGTCGCTGCCTTGGCCCCCTTCCCAACCAAGGCATTAATTAGCCAGAAATTCAATCAAAATTGCGCGGAGGTTGGCTTAAAATTAGTAACTACCTTAGTACCAAATATTGGTATGCCATCTTATTAAGTACCAATATGGTGTGTCTCATACCGTCCCATTTGGGCCAGTGCCACGAACTATGCTCCACGCAGCTTAAAATTAGTAACTACTGGTTGATGTTTGGAGGAGACTAATTGAGCCCACAGAGAATTAGGTTTTAACACTAAGTTGGCAGCCAACTTAGCTAAGAAGGCTTTCCGTGCGGTAAAAATGGATTGCAGAGCTAAAGCACCTGCGGACTTTAGATGAGCAGATGGTCTCCCAAGATAAGAGATGCAAACCCCTTCGATTTGAAGAAAGACTGGTGCGGACACCAGTATAGAATCACCTGTTACGCGGGTCTACGGTCGTCGCAAGAAGAGGGTCCATCTACTTTCGTCATGGCTGGACTGATTTGATGTTAGTTTATTTTATGTTGATTGGGTTTATGTACATATTGTTATGTTAGGATTTTCATGGGATTAGTTTATTTGTAGGAACCTTTTTGTATTCTGTAACCCTATATATGGGTCTATGCACTTGATGATGTTGGGAATTGTATCCTAAATGTCAATCGTCAGCATATTGATGATTGAATTTTGTAAATGAATTGACAAATTAATA
>JAOXJJ010000775.1:490891-512176 GCA_025769935.1 Phoenix roebelenii
TTAGCTATTTGGCTCAGACTAACCTCAAGTTTTGCAATCGCTTGCGCATGGAATTGGTTAGTCTGGGTTTGAGCCATATTGGTCTGTTGTTGCTATTGGATGAAGTCTTGTTATTGCTTCATCATGTTAGCCATCATAGCTTCCAATGATGTAGATTGTTGAGGGATAGGGGCACTATAAGGAGGAATAGGTGGAGCCAATGATTGGTTCATCTGTGATGGACCTATTCTAGAAAAGTTCTTCTTAAAACCTAGTAGACCACCCTGATGTTGAATAGGTTCAGTATGTCTGTATAAGAAATTCGGGTGAAACCTATTATCAGGATGATAAACTGGGCTGAATGAGTTGGGAGTGGGTTTCTTAAAGGCACTAAATGAATTTAGAGCATTTGCCTGCCCGGCCTTGATGTTAGGTAAACTACGACAGCACTCCACTAGATGCTCAGAATTGTTACACAAGATATATAAGCTTTGTGGCTCATGTTCTACTTTCATGATGGAATTTGACTCTTTGTGTGAGTTCGAGTTAGTGAAAATAGTGAAAGCATCCAACTTTTTGCTTAGATTGTTCACCCAATTCACCAGATTGGATATAATATTCTTGAGATCTGGGTCTATTTTTATTCCATAGGTACTTGGTTCTTTAGACCCATAATCATCTCTGTCAACCTCCTGACCGTAGCTACTCCAATTTTGGGCATTTTCAATTAAGTCAACAAGAAACTCATAGGCTTGATCAGGGGTTTGGTTCATGAACCTACCCTTATGCATGGATTCAATCATGTTCTTGTGTGCTGGAGGTAGTTCTTTGTAAAAGAAGTGTACTAGATCAGCCTTGTCAAGCCCATGGTGTGGGCACTTGACCAAAATATCATGAAATCTTTTCCAAAGTTGGGAAAATTCCTCCTCATATTTTTCTCTAAAAGTTCTTATGGCATCCTTAATTTTTTCAGTTTTTACCATGGGATAGAACTTAGCCATGAACTTCCTAGATAGTTGTTCTCATGATGTGATGGAATTTGAAGCAAGAAAATACAGCCATGCAGTGGCACGATCCTCTAAAGTCATGAAAAATAATCTTAATTTAATACCCTCTTCATCTAAGTTTTGATTTCTGAATGTTTGACAAATTGTCAAAAATTTGTTTGGATGAATATACAGTTGTTCGCTCTCAAACCCATAAAATTTGGATAACATATTTATTATTACAGCCTGAATCTCAAATTGGGATGCATTATTAATTGGTAACACTGTGCAAGTAGAGGGACTAGCGGATGCGGGTGCGAACAACTCATTCAAAGTTCTAATATATTCACCCATTGTAGAGATTGATGGTTGGCTTACAGTTCGCTGGTTGTGATGAAAAGTTCTGTCAATCTTAGGATCAAATGGTGTTAACTTACCCCTTAATAACCTTCTACCATACATATACTATCAACAATTTATTAGATTTGACTCCTAAAATGAACGAGATCCTAAAAGAAAAGAAGGGCTAATCACAGATGACCGCAACCATCACTACACAATAGTTTGGCTCTATTAGTCTTAAAATTAAGTGAGGTTTAGTAGCTTCTTAAATCTAGTTGCATGGAGAATTATTAGATAAAAATTTCTAAAATTCTCTCCTAGATTAGACAGCTCCTAATTTCCCTTTCAAATTAAACTTGAGCATACCAGTTAAGAAGATCTAGTAACTAGTGACCAGAAAAGTCCCAAGATGTGTGGTGGTGCACTAAGCTTACTTAAGTACCACAATTTCCGTAACAGTTTTCACTGTTATAAAACTTGCCTAGATATCACAAATTACTAAAGTTCTCACTGGAGTGGCCTTCAGTCGCTTCTTTTCAAGAGCCTATTGAGCTCAAAAATCCTAAGGCCAATGTCTAATTACTTTTAGTATGATTAGGCTTAGTATATTTATGCACTGTGATGATTTTTGGGCTAAAGACAAGTGATGAAATCCCGACCTTATCTTTTTAGTGGGTTCTTCCCTTAGAATATTTTACGCAAATGCTTTACACTACATGCAACAATCATAAAAAAAAATTTAAGTTTTATGGCATGACATTAAATTTCTTTAATTAAATGATCAAGATATTCTCTTTTTTTAATTTTTATTTTATATTTTTTTATAAATTATATATATATAGGAAGAACTTGAATGTAAAATAAAAACTAATCCTTATGCGTCAGTCAATCTCCGAATGCCCGTTGAATAAACTCTGGAGATTACTCCGTGAGGGGCCCTAATAGAGGTATGATAACATCAGAGGATTGCACCCTATCAACTACTAGCAAAAATTTTTTATTATTAATTTTATTTTTTTTGTGTTTTGTTTTTTTAATTTTAATCTAGAAAAAATTAAATAAGGTAAGATTAAAATAATCTAAGAAAATAAATTAAGGCTAAAATTGAAAATTTCACACCTGATCTTAGTGGCGTTCGCTGAATCTTCCTTGTGACTTGCCTTGCCTCCCCGGCAACGGCGCCAAAATTTTGTTGGTTCACTTCTTTTAGACCTGAGGATGATTTAAAAAGGATGTCGTTATAAAAATCTTAACCAACAAACAAATATTTTTATATTACTCTTACCATCCTCTATTCGATGAATAGTGGTTGTAGGAGATCGATCCACGGAAGGCGATTGGAGTACATAAATAGAGATAGAAACTCCATTAAGGTTTATTTTAAAAAAAATAATTTCTTGAGGATATTTGATTAACCTCTAACCAATCAGAGCTAGTTTTCCATTCAAAAATAAACAAAGAAAAAAAAAGAAAACTTTTGCAAATAAAATAAAAATTTCAAAATGCATAAAATAAACTGCAGAAATTAAAATGAATGGATTGCATAAAAGAAAATTGATAAATTGCATAGAAAATGATTACAAGAGTAAAAAAATGAAAAATAAAGGAAAAAAAAGAAACCCCTATCGATGGAACACTCTCTTTTTTTTCTCTTTCTTTTTTTTTCAAGAACAGGGCATCCTCTATTCTTTCTTTTTGATGTGAGCTCCCCTTCCTCTCTTTCGCCAACTGAGAGCCTCTTTATATAGATCCCATCAGCCAGCGAGCACGTGGAGAGGATGCGTGATCGCTGGGAGCTGATCATGGGTGCAGATCCGGCGCGGATGCAGGGATCACGGAGAAGGGGGTCGCATGATGCGGAGGGGAGTGGAAACGCGGCTGGAATGGCTCCTTGATGGCAAGAAACGGAAGTATCCGGACGCGGGATCCGGGTGGCTCGGACGCGGGGGCTGCAAGCATCGTGGGAGGGAGCTGTGATGCTTCTTATTTCTCCACGGAAGGATAGGAACGCTGGGAGTTTAGCTGGGAGGAAGCTAATCCGGAATGACAAGCGGATGCTGATCGCGGAGAATGGGGCGCTAATCCAGAATGATGGGCGGATGCTGGGAGGAGTTGATCGTCTGGCATCGCACATGGAAGAGGAAGGATGCCACCGAATCGCCGGGGTGCTGGAAATGGAAGGAGCTGCAGACGCACGTGGGAGGATTTGCTGCTGTGAACGCGCTAGGAGGCTGCTTCTTATTTCCTTCTTTAGGCTACGGAATGTTAGGAGCATGGGGATCTTTGAAACAGGGAAAGAGGTGGATGAATAGTATTTTCAGCCATTGTTCATGGGTTTGGATGCTAAAAAGGTCATTTCGTTTGTGATGAAGTGAGAGTGGTGTAAAAAGAAGGGATCCATGGCTGAAATGTGCATGATCACAATTGGTTGAGATGAACTTCTATCCATAACAATAGGGATGAATCGTGGTGATGCAGTGGAAAGATAGGGAGTGACCAAGATTTTAGGTGGGCTTGGCCCGGAAGGACCTTTAATTATAATAAGAAAGCCAAAATAATGAAATACATCTTTTCAAGAGTTATATGCAGCAGAACTTTAGAAAATTAGGTCCAAAAGAATGCTAAAATGTGCATAGATGCGCACTTAACACTAACCTTAAGAAGTGTTTGTTCTTTACTTCTCATGTCAACTTCTTAGGTTATGTTGTCTTCTCCGAGGGTTTGTCTGCTGACCCTGATAAGGTCACTACGTTAGTCGAGTGGCCCGAACCTAAAACCCTCACTGAGATTCGCAGTTTTGTTGGGCTGGCTACTTTTTGTCGTCGTTTCATTAAGGGTTTAGCGTACTTATGTCCCCAATCACTGATTGCCTAAAAAGGGGTGACTTCTATTGGACTAGCGCTGCTGCTAACACATTCCGCGACGTCAAGAAGATGATGACGAAGGCGCCAGTTATGCACTTGCCCGACATCAGTAAGGCGTTTGAAATGGAGTGTGATGTATCCGGCCTTGGCATCGGTGGGGTGCTCAGTCAAGAACGTCATCCCATAGCATACTTTAGTGAGAAGTTAAACGAGGCTAAGCAAAAATACTCTACCTATGATAAGAATTTTATGTCGTAGTCCGGCTCTCCGGTATTGGCGCCATTATCTGCTACCCAATGAATCTGTACTTTACTCCGATCATGAAGCTCTTCGCTACCTTAACTTCCAAAAAAAATTGAATTCTAGGCATGCTAAATGAGTTGAGTTCCTTCAGAAATACACTTTTGTTCTTAAACACACATTGGGTGCCTCCAACACTGCTGCTGATGCACTGAGCCGTCGAGTGACCCTACTCTCAACCATGTCCGTACATGTTATGGACTTCGACAGACTCAAAGATGACTACTTCTCTTGCCCCAATTTTGGGGAACTCTACAAAACCATCGCTGATAGACAAGGACCCCCAATTGATGAATTTTATCTTCAGGATGGTTATTTGTTTAAGGCAGCGAAGCTCTATATCCCACGGACGTCAGTAAGAGATTTCTTGGTGTGGGAAGTACATGTTGGTTGCCTTTTCTGGCACTTCGGAAGAGATAAGACCATCGAAGAGGTGGAACGTCAATTCTTCTAGCCTAGCCTAAAACGGGATGTTGCTAAAATCACTAGCCAATGTCGAACGTGTCAATTAGCCAAACACCGAAAACAGAACATTGGTCTCTATACCCCTTTACCGGTACCTGATCGTCCTTGGCATGACATTAGTTTGGACTTTGTGCTTGGACTTTCCCGTACCATCCGAAAACACGATTCAATTCTTGTCATCGTGGACCGTTTCTCCAAAATGGCCCACTTCATGCCGTGTTCCAAAACTTCGGATGCTTCCAAAGTGGCCAAACTCTTCTAAGATGAGATTGTTAAACTCTATGGCCTTCCACACACCATCGTGTCCGACCGGGATGTACATTTCATGAGTTACTTTTGAAAAACTTTATGGCACTCGGTTGGTACGAAACTTAAATTTTCAATTGCTTGTCATCCACAAACTGACAGCCAAACAGAAGTGGTAAACCGAAGTCTGGGTAATCTTTTACGGTACCTTATGGGTGAGCATACTCGTAACTGGGATTCAGTTCTTCCTTCGCACAATTTGCATACAATAATTCGGTCAATAGGTCCATAGGCATGAGTCTATTTGAGGTCGTACATGATTACAAAGCTAGAAAAGCTTTAGATCTCTTACCCATATCACCTAATGTTAGAATTTCTATGTCTGCACACGCATTTGCACAACATATTCATGAGTTACATCAGGAAATCCAAAAGCGCATCCATGCTAGTAATGCTCAATATAAACTACATGCTGATTCTCATAGACGGGACAAAATATTCTAACCTAGGGGCTATGTTATGGTATGTATTTGGCTAGAGCAGTTTCCGCATGGGACCGTTAAGAAACTGCAGGATCGTAGTGCGGGGCCATTTTGGGTATTGTATAGGGTGGGCACGAATGCCTATGTTATTGACCTTTTCTTTGATTTTGGTATTAGCTCTACTTTTAATATTGAAGATTTGGTTGCTTATAAGGATCCACCATCCATCCCTAATGACCCTTTCATTGAGACCTCTCTTAAGCCCGCTACTTCCCATATCCCTGATTCTATACCATCTCCACTTCCTTTGCCTCTCCCACCAGCACAGAAAGAGCATATTGATGGCATTTTAGATGAGCAAACCATTTTATCCAGTGCTGGTAGCATTCAGCATTTTTTAGTTCGTTAGTGTGGCTACCCAAAGTCCGATTCGACTTGCATTACACGAGAGGAGCTTCAGTGTCTTGATCCAGATCTTTTGGAGTATTACCAGAGCTGTACTAAGCCGCATTCGTCAAGGTCGATTTCTTCCGACCCGAGGAGAGTTGGTGCGGACACCAGTACCGGACCGCCTGTTATGCGGATCTACGGTCGTCGCAGGAAGAGGGTCCAGCCACTTTCGTTATAGCTGGACTGATTTGTGTTAGTTTATTTTATGTTGATTGGGTTTGTGTACATATTGTTATGTTAAGATTTTTATGGGATTAGTTTATTTGTAGGGACTTTTTTGTATTTTGTAATCCTATATACAAGTCTATACATTTGATGAATGATAATGATGATAAATGCTTAAAATTATCTCCCTTCTATTTTCTTCCTCGTCTTTCCTTCTTTATTTTTCCTTCTCCTCTTTCCTTCTCTCTCTCTCTTCTCCTTCTTTCTCTCCACTCCACTCCACTCCCGTTGCAGTACAGCATCAAAGACCCTACAAAAAAGTCCGAAACTTGTGCTCTATAGCATTCAGCACCGCTACTGGAATAGAAAGGACATAGAATAAATAGAAAAGGACGATAGCATGGATTGAAGAAGGGTTGCTCTCGCCGCAAAGTAGAGAACTCTCCACTTCCAACCCGGCACTTTGGCCAACAGATTGTCCGTAAGGAAATTAAAATCAGCATCTCGAAGATTTATTTCATCCATTGGGACCCCCAGATATTTCCAAACACCCTCTCCTTTGTGCCATGCAAAAATTGGAACTGGTGGACTAAAGATTAGATAAGACTTAGAGACATTAACCGACCAGAGTAGTGGCAATAAGCATCTAATATGAGTTTGTGACGTGAAGCATCCCGGACATCTGAGACTATAATTGATAGATACATACTTGTCATTAGCTTGGACTGTTTTGTTTCAGAAAAGTGATAACAAACATCTTGAGGACAAGCATGATCAAAATGTGCAATATAAAGAGTTGGTATAATTTGAGAGGCATTTCCTAGCTCTTCTACTTGGCTGGTTAGAAAAAAAAAACACTCGAGAAACAGGACCCTGGCAACCTTGAAGACTATTGAACTCAACAAAGCTGGAGCAAGTCTGATAGCTACATCACTAGAACTTCAAACATGTGCCATTCGTGGACCAGTTCTAAGTTGACCCTGGAATAAGGAAGTGGGACCCTTCCTTCCAAGGACCCTGTACCAACGGTATGGTTTCTAGTAGCTGAAATTGATGAGCCTTGGTGGAACGTTAGAAGTCGAAAGGGTAGGTTTGGAGCTAAGAAATTGTTAGGCAATGGAGCACAAACATCACTTCTTTTTCATGGTTGGGCGGTCCAATGGGTTACGAAGCCATGATGGAGACTTAGCAAGTACAACATGTGATTGTGGCTCAGATGCTTCATCTCAGATTGCAACTACGTACATTCTTGTCTTGGTATCTCAAGCACTATTGTAGGGTAGGTTCCTTGGATCATCTCTGCTTGTCCACATTAGATTACAATTGAATTGGTTGTGTTAAATCTAATACAAATTGCCGTTCCATTTTCAAGCAACCATGTTGCTGGAACAAGCTATTTAGTTTACAAGTTGGATGCCAATTGGGATTCAAGACAAATGTGAGGCTAAACCAAAAGCATAGACAAAATTACGGGCATGTTTTTGTGCCATCCATGACCTTATTGACTCCCCACATGCAATAGTGCAACACAGCATATCTCATACTTTCATGATGGTGCAATTTTTAGTTGGGCTAGATCCACCGCCGAGCTGGTAGACCAATCCAACCGTGGAGCAGCACGCACAAATGTGCATTTATTGTCCGCTTTTTCTTTTTCCACCAGCTGAGCTATGGACCTGGTCCAACCAATAACCACTACTTATGAAGATGTCTGCAATTGCATCGGTCTCCTAGCAGGGCGAATTCTCACTATGCCGGGCAATGTTCCTACTGCAATTCTACTTTTTTTTCTTCATAAAGACTTACCGCAGATTGCAATATTTCAAGAATTTATTTAAAGTTCCTATTGGAAACGCAATTCCCTCGTCATTTTAAATATGTTTCAGCATTTGTTTGGAAGTCTACCTGTTATCTAGAGAGCAGAGTGAAAACTTAATGCATGCTTTATTTAAAAACACTGATTACGTGTAGAATATCAAAATGTTACGAACTATTAGATTGGCATCCTTGTAGAGAAAATTGAGATAGATGGTTATAGTCTCCTTATTTTTATGAAGGTTCTTTCGCCATACTTGCTTCCAGTGGAACAGAGAACCTTTGTAGGATTACTGTTTTGCTTGTAACTTGCTTAGCAGGACAGGAGAACTTTTTATATAGTGTTCTCAGCTTATTGCCATCAATTCTTTTATATGTTTTGGAGTGGAAATGTGGCAGGTTCACATGTTGTCTATCACTACTAGTGTTGGTAGTTGCTAGTGCCAAAGTTTACCTGGGATATTAGGTCAACAGGATCAGTTCCAATATTTACACATATTTAAGATGATTCAAATCTAAATAGAAGTTGATGGCTCCTTTTAAGCAAACAGTTATTGGCCTTTCAACGAAAAAAAATGTCAACCAAAACGAGCTCACAAGTGATAGTTCTTAATGAAGATCTAGGTTGGAACAAAACACAATCTATTTGCCCCCCTAGGTAGTCAAAAATAACCATCGCTCATGTCAAGTCTGCACTGGATTTTCTAGAAAAACTGATGGAGAATAAGAGAAAAGAGAATTGGGCTCAAAGCCGTTTGTTATAATGAGACTAACCAACAAAAAAGCTTGTGGCTTTCATTTTTGAGGGGAAAAATGGTATAGCAAATATCCTACAGCAGCTATTGTTAGCTCAGAAATTCTCTACCAATAGCTTGGTTTGACGTAAGTTTGATTACTTGTGTAGAAAACATATGCTATCCGTATTTTTTGTTGCATTTGGATTAGCATAATTTCTTGCTCTTTGAAGTGATGTACCATGAAATTTTTTCCCAATGTTCCCACTAAATAAACTGTATGTTTTGTACGTATGTTTCACAACTTACAGACGTTTTAAATTACTCAACTTTGACTCCTGCTGGTTGTTCAATAATGAGCTAAATTTTAACATGTTAGCATGAGTGTTTGATTTATTATGGTGCAGTTATTTCAGAGTCATATATATGTCAAGGACCAAGATATCAGCAGGAATTCCAATCTTCTTCTGGAGAGCCAGTCCTAGCCCTGCCATCCACCGAACTATTTCCAGCAAAAATAGTTGGCTTCCAATGCTGTAAAGGACTGCCACAATGAAATGTTTAATCCCCATCTTACAAGACCAACCATGTCATCTGAACTATATCAAGGTGGCTCGGCTATGAAACCCTACAAACAGAGGAACGAATGTTGGCAATCCCGATTTGGCAACCATATATATAAGAATTGGAATGGAAGAGCCTCTGTCTCCTTCTTTACATGGAAGTCCTTTGCCTGTTGTTTTTTTCTAATGGAACAGAAAACATTTGCAAACTCATTGTTTCACCACCAAATCTTGCTTAAAAAAGAAGACCACCCAGCCTTTAGCATACCTTCCCCAACTTTGGAAGAAATTATACCATCTCTTCTTTGTAGTTCCTTATGTCCAATGCCAGCATGAAACAAGCTACAAATACCATTATCTATAGATGACTGTTTGGAGGTAAACTAGATTGTCCAAAATTATCATCAACCAGAAAAAGTTAGGGATATAAAGAAGAAACAGTGTACTTAGAAATAATTCAGGCAAGTCCGCAGGGAAATCTTATAGACTATAGCTTCAAAATATTCCAGAGCGGCAGTTACCGCCATGATATGTTGGTTATGGAAGTATAGATGCAGCTCCAATTTTATGCATGAAACTATAAGATCAACTGAAGGAGCCGCATACAAAATAACGGGTTCCTTGAACAGCACAGAGTATGAATCAGCAAACTGTTTGGTTTTGCATCTGAAAATATGGGCAGGGGTCTGAAACCAGTATCTTCTTTTATAGGAAGACTCGAACCATGTCTCGCTTTCTCCGGCAAAGCACAGAATGCATATGGGCTACGCAGGCATAGGCAGCATGGCCAAGCATCTTAATGTTGGTAGCAGAAATAACCATCTTAACAATCAAAAACTCTATTTTGGGGGTGGGACTTTTAAATTCTTTAAGTTCTAATGGTCAACACAAGTCTAAAATCAAATAAACAAAGACAGCAATGAGGCAATAGGTTAAAATCTCTCCGTTCAGCTCTCATGTTTAGAATGATCAGCCTCATCATCAAAAGTACTTTCATCATCAACTTCATCTGAGTCAACTTCCCTGTCAACATGTGTCTCTTCTGCTGCAGATGATGTACTTCCATTCATAGGATGTATTGTCTCTGTTGCATTAACCACAGGCTGTTGTCTGTCCATCATCCCTGATAGTGCTAAAGTTGGGGACCACTCGAGGACATCATCAATAATGTTTGAAACCTTCTTTTGATACCTGCAAATGGAAAATAAAGCTTGTTAGAGTTACAGGTCCATGATGCATGTAAATTAATGGAATGCACAAACATGCATTTCTCTAGAATCGCTTTTTCTAGAGAAAATAGCTTTTTCTCTAGATTATTCAAGATTAGCTCAAGGACAATATCTTTATTCAGGTCTATTGAAATTCAAAACCCACCTGGCTCTAGCAGCCTCATCAGGTGCATGGCGCCGAAGCAAAATTATGATCAGCACAGCAGCAAGAGCATAAGTAAGCCGTGATGTCCATTTTGGCGGCTCCCCTTCATCTTTCTGAGGCCAAAACCGGATCAACTCTCTAAATGTTGTTTCCTCAGCATTGATATTTGGGAAAAACCAGATGCGCTTTCCAAGGAGGATATATAGAACTCCAAAGACTGTAGCCCTAACTGCAAAGCAAAGAATGCCATCAATGGAAAATGAGAGAGAAGGCTTAAATTAGTTTATTTTGGCATACTGTCTCCAGAACTCAAGAATACCAACTCACTTCAAGAAATGACATACTTATTCATATATAGAGATAGAAATAGTTTCACAGGACAAAAAAAAGAAGAAAGGAAAAATTAGCTCAGGCACAACAAAAGGATCCCCAGAAAGCCTCCAGATAAAGCCATTCACCATGCTTTTACAAAGCTAGAGTCAATAGACTTCATAAGCCGCAAGCAACTTGCCGAGGGTTCTACTTTCCTTTGGTCTAACATTGAAAGGCTGGTCTTTGAAAACAAAAAATGGATAAAATATACTACAGAAAACTAGCTAAAAGTAAGGAACTCATACATCATATAGAATATACCCCCTATTTGCGTAGATTATAAACAGTAAAGCGAAGCATAATTCAGTGCAGTTCACTGAGCTTATTACAAGAACAAAGTCCTCATAGCCTGCTCCAGCAGTGGTCTAAAGTTTGGACACTTTATCATGCAACAATTGGGAAGGAGTAAAAATTCCCTTGGAGATATGGTCAAAAATTTTAATGTATCTCCAGTTGTTCCTGATATTGAAGATTTAAATGTTAAGTGATATTTGAAGTGTTTCTGCATATCATACTAATACCATATTACAAATACTAATATTTGGAGCTATCGTAAATAAAGCACGCATCACCTACCAGCGCAAGATCTCAATGCACTCTCCAATCCAAATTTTTTATTCCATGTATATGTCATGCAGATGAGTAACAAATGACCAAGGCATGTAATCTCGACAAATATCCTGTCTCCATTGCAGATATCCAACTTCAATAATCTTATTGTACCCTGCAGGTTCTATATTCTTGAACCAGGTATCCAACCTTAGGCAATGATACAAGAGTTGACACTCTACCTAGGTTCTGACCTGTTCACTTTATGAACAAATAAATCCACGAATATTGTAATCTAAGATCCACTAAATGGTGATTGAGATTGTATGTGATTCTCTTGATTTCACTGGGAAGAATAATCCAGCTAATCTGGATATGGATTCAAATGTTATGTTGGAAGCCGCATATATTGCAGACACCAGTATGAAACGGGTCAAACAGCAAAGTACTCCTTTTTTAACTTCTTTTTCGCTTGAGGGAAGGTTTTCAAGAACAACAAAGTTCCAAAACCAATATAGGTAAGGGAGTTATATAGATTGTATGAGGTAGTAAAAGATCCGTTTTCATTATTACAGTTCCTGATTTTTTCAATTCACCATTTACATTTCATATTGTGATATCCATGTTTAATAAAATTCATTATTACAAAGTTGACTAAATGATTAAATTCTTCTGACAAATGAAACTTACATAAAATCAGGCTTACTAAAAGTAGTAGAGCACCGGCACATGAATAGAGAACAACTATCTTGCATCGATAAGGATAAACAGGAAACAGGCACACTGCTAACGCCACCAGAGGCCAAAGGAAGGAAATAATTGTCTGCCATAGTGTCTGTCTTTTCATAAATGTCCATGCAAAAAAAGCATCATTTTCTGAGAAAACTTGCTCCTGCACAAGGTCAGGGGAGGGGAAAAAATCAAGGACATAATTTCATGATCTTAATAGCAAATCAATGAGTAATGTGAGAACTGTTTTATTACAACAATAATTGGATATATGGCTCAAAGTTCACAAGATCTCTAGCCTATTCCAACACATAAAAATCCAAATATACGCATGTATGTGTGTGTTATGCAATATTCAGAAGGGATCATGCCCTGCAGTCAAATAACAAGGTGGGGGCATCCATATTAACAGGCTACACTGTTTATCATGACATACAACATCTAAAGTTCCAACAAACAGAATTTCAAATGTTTAGGAAACTTATTCCTGATGCATCGAGTGATCACAAAATGAATGGTTTTTCAGTTGGGTTAAGAACTATACAGACCAGACAGCATGTCTATAAAGATACAAAGAATGCACGCAAACTGCACATAATCAACTTACCAACCTATATAGACTGTTCATTGCACTGTTCATTTTAAAGCACCTGGGGCAGGATTCAAATGGTTTATGTGCACACATGCACACATATGCAGACATGCACACATAATGCTGAACCAATTAAGATTAAAAGTAACCGGCATTTTCCAATGTAAAGCAAATATCCGACATTTTCTATTTAAAAGTTTCAGCATTTCATATAAATTATAAGTTGAGAAATAATGCTCGAAAAGATGGAATTGATTGAAGTTTCAAATTACTAGCATCCACCAACATTTTGAAATATAGGGTATCTTTCTACTTGAAGGTTTTATTATTTACTATCAGCGCACCAAGTTTGCCCTATAGCTATGGACTACAGTAACCCTGGCATCATATGTAATCAGCTTAAACTGTAAGACGCTAGCAAGTCATCATGAAAATGAACATGGTAATCATAAACACCAAGATAAAAGTGAAACAGTCACTAATTAGCATTTAAGGCCTGAATTGCTAGTACGTGTCTTAAGTACAACAGAAATAAATTAAGAATGTAGTATACTTGATTGGCAGTGATTTCTTTTTAAACAGGCTACAACTAAGAGAAAAAAGAAAGGACACAAATGGCACAAAGGTACATAATTCATTGAATAGCGTCACGGCCGTGTTCTGAGGCACATTAAAACTTATAGAATTCTAGATATGCCATTTCCAAGACTTCATTGCAGCTTAGAACTCAACAAATGGAGTGTCATGTTTATGCTGGCATTAAATGAAGATGCATGGCGTGGATTTGATAAAGCACTTACGATATGAACCTAATGATCAATAATCTCAGGGAGTGACCCATTAATTAACCTAACTAGACTCCTACCAGTATGATCCGATCTTGCAAATGTATTTATACAACAATCTAGCTCAATATGATCTCCTCTATGTTCATCTTATGTTCAGGGGTTCTCTTCATTTCCCAATATCATGATTCAAAAGAACATTACTGGCCTAATTGTTGCCTTTGTCATTCATGTTTGTATGTAGCCTCATATATCTTAGTATAAAAAGCAACCTCACCTGAGCCAACTTAAATATATGAACCTCCTTTTATTGTGTGAAAATACACCCCCTCCCCAACACATTTTTCAAATTAAGATCTGCAACAAGAACTTCTATAATGTCGCATCAATCCATCTCTCTCGGTATATCACATCTATCTCTTTCCAGTTAAATATCCCAATTTTGAATCACATAGGCTTTTAAGTATTGAAAAGAATCCGATAACAACCATAGAGCAAGCTACTAGGATAATCCGTGCAAAAGAGATTGTCACGATGGGATCGGAAGTAGAGCATCTCATATGGGTTCTTCTTCTCTACAAATCTTTTCTTATTTTGAAGAGCCATTATGTAAATGGTAGCTCACATAAGTGATGCTGTTTGAATAGAGTATAAACTTGTTTTTGATAGTTATTAACATAAGTAGAAAGAAAAAAAAATGTCTCCACTGATAAGCTCATCGAAGTATTAAATAAGATTTTTATATGTACTTAACAAATCATAAAACACATGATCAGCATATTCTTTAAATGAAAGGCAGGATAAAATGAGATTGCATTACTACTATGCAGGTTCATGCTAGTCTAGCATTATATGGAAATTTTACATCATATGCAGTCTCTTGTCCTAGTCTACTGTACAAAAAAAAAAGCTTTACCATCAAATATTCAAATTTGCTTCAGATATATTCTCGCAAAAAAACAAAAGTATAAAACTGTAAAAACATAAAAATAAAAATAAAAAAAAAACGAAAACAGATTTCTCATATATCCCTCCTACAGAGGAAGAGGCACTTACAGGATGAATCTCCAGATGAGCAGGCCATGAAGACAACTTTTTCTTCCCAGGCCTAACAGTTTTCACCACACGATCGCATCTTACGATGAGGTTTTTCTGTAGCAGTATATTAGCAATATCCTCTGCCTCTAGGTCTTTATCTGATCCTAAACTTTCCTTAATATCTGAATGATTTCTCAAGAAACAAGTGAAATCCTTCCCTCTAAAATACTCGACCCTTGTTTCTTGTAAAATAGCCCACCTGGACTCAAGTTGCTTGTTATCTCTAACCTTCTCAGAAAACAACTGAAACACATCTTTCTTTGTAGCTGACTTCTGCAAATATTATGTAGAAACATATCAAAAACTTACAGATATTGCTTTTTCTCATGGTATTGATTGATTAACAAGATTAAGAGAAAGAATGCAGAATGAAGGGGGAATTGAAATAAAGCAAAGTGAAACCACGATAGTATGCAGGGATCATTCGCCTGACACTTGAAATAAGTAACTCGAGTGCCACAAAAATCCCCAAAATCTCTTCCACCCTCAACAAGAATACAGGACCCCAGAGCATATTCATACAAATAGTTGGAGCATTGAACCCTAGCTCACTTACTGCTTTAGCCAATGAAGGTGCAGCACTCATGAAATATAACACCAACGTTCCCAAAGGAACTACTGAAACAGAAGCTATTTACAACAAAAACAAGCATTGAAATTTTCAGCACTTATGAACTCAAAATTAGCGATGAAGCCTACTCAAAGATTGATTGACATGGTGAAACCTTTAGGTTGATGGAATAAATACTTTCATGCTGAGAATAAACATCTAGATGAATTAACAGATTTCAACATACACCTTGCAACAATAAAACATGGACCATTCATGTAGTTGGTTACTTTCTTAAACATGGACTCCTTATGTTCTAACCTAAGCATAATGGTACAACCTATAATCGATTACTACAGGTGTAGATTGATCTCATAATAATTAATTATGGGGCGATTGATTAGACACTTCAGCAAATACTCATTATACCAAAAGAACATCATAAAGATATGTGAACGCAAAACAGAACATGATAGATATCTTATTAATGAAACTTAATGAATGAAATATAACTAGTGCAACAACCTGAAAATAACCACAACAGAACAACAAAAAAATACTACCAGTAAACTCGGGTTCCAAGGATGTGATAAATGGCAACGATGGTAACGATGATGAGTGGAGATAATGATTGATGGACGAAGAAATGAAGGCTGGACAAAAGATGGTGATAAAACTAGTCGGATAATTACCTCTGCGAGTTTGGTCCCTCCAATTCAATGAGAATCTTCAGGCCACGCTCCGCCAAAGTATCGAGATAAAGGATGATGGGGTCAAAAAGGTGGCTTCAAGAAGAAATAGGTCAACAAACAGGATGAAAGTGGAAGAAAAAGGATCTCTTAGGGCTTCGCCCACGGTGGCACTCATCTTTTTAAGATTTCTTTTTCTCTTCTTTTCTTTTTAGCTATTGTCCTGTATTTTTATAGGCCGAGTTAGTGTTCCGTGAATAGTATCCGGGTTGGGTTATTGTTCCATGAATAGTAACGGGTCGGGTTACTATTCACGTGAACAATATTTTTTGTGCTGTTTCTGCAAATTTCTGCGTATTTTTTTCTCTTTTATAACTTCCTTCCCCCTTTCTTCCATACATGCACAATTCTATTTCCAAGACTATCATCCATCCTTCTTCGTTTCTAGAGATGAGTGATGATCGTGGGCATTGAAGAAAAGCTAAGACTCAAGCAATTAAGTATGGTGGTTTGGAGTTGGGTTAGGCTTCCTATCACACCTAGGTGGACCCTTTTTGCTTGATAGCACTAGTACATGACTCGACTGAAAATCCAAACCTAAACATGGCTTTAGATGAAAAATACAGAAACAACAAAAAACATAAACTATGTATAAGATGGAATCCTGAGACTATATCACATAATGTTATAGTGTGTTAGAAAAATTAAGAATTCGTATAAGCTACATATCATACTAAACTTCGTAAAGCAAAAAATCGAAGTGCTTTTTAAGTTGAAAGAAAAAATAAACACCAAAATTATCTGGGTCCAGTTTTGCTTATTTATTCACAACAGCATTACAGGATATTTACATCATGTTCAAATGGATGTATATGTTAGATATAAAGAGGTAAAAAATCTGCAAATACTAGAGCCTTAATCCAATCACAGCCTACCATTAATATGGCGGCTCATGGAAGTAATACCATGTACCTCTAAGGATTTCTGGAAAAAAAATTAAATATAAAATATTAAATTGAGAGAAAAAAAATCAAAAATATAGAACAAACCAGCAATCAATATTGTAATAGCAATGTGGCACTGCCTATTTATTGTGCATGTATCTCAGAGATGAATATTATCAACCTCGCTTCATCTTTAAATGGTACTTAAAAATGAGAGGAAAATCTCAATCCAATACTAACAAGTCAAGTGGAATTGCTGAAAGAAGCAGCAGCACTTGGAAAATCATTTTCTTCAAAATTGACTATCAGGGAACAAAGTAAACCAAAACATTCTTTAAACTTGAAGTCTAAACTGAGACTCTGAAATCAAAGAAACCTGTAGAAACGAATTTGATGAAAAATTAACTCTCCTAGAGCTTTATATATTGACAAAATTTTCATATGCTAGATTTTCAAAAACTCAACTCAACTAAGCCTTTTGTACATAGCTGGACCCAAGCCCAAAGAAAGAAGAAGGGTTGCAGTAGGTTGACAGCCAGCATAAAACTATAATCACAGCGTATGAACATGAATCCATATGTTAGATATCCATTGATAACAAATAATATGTTACAATTTTAGTTATGCAAGTTGCCCATGCATTAGTCCTTCATACAGCACCCAAATCCCTCAACAACTTAAATGCATCAGAAATTGATTACTTGATTAAATAACCAAAGAAACTTCTCTAACTCTAAATAATCTCCAAATTGAAGGAGAAGTTTTGATATCTTAATAACAAAAGAAAGACAGCTAAAAGACCTCCTAAGGATGTTCCACTTCATAGTCATTTTCTGTGAACCAAAATCAAATATTCTGTCTACAGAACAACTTGCTATCAAACCAACTGCACATCTATTTCTGAGCTCACACATTCACCCCTTGGAACAAGCAACATTTCTGACAGATTATAATTTCAATGAGTAGGAAAGGATGGTCATCATTATTTCCTCAAAATTGGTAAAACGACGTGGATACATATAAGATATCAGTTACAACAACTATCAGTCACATCAACTACCTAAGATCTACAAGTTGAGAATTTAACATGGCAGTGCATTCCAGCTCAACGACAGGAAACATCTTTTCATAATTCAACCAAAAAAGCTTAGGCCCACACATCCAACAGTACAGCACAAAATAAATTGAGACATGTTTACAATGACAAATCCATGAGCAGTATGTTTCTCATCAACGCTACAAGAAGAATCACAGAAAAGATATCTCACAGGAAAAGAAGGATCATATGCCACAAATTCTAACAAAACCACCATTTTCAGAAAAAATAAAGAAGAAAATGGATAGACTTTTCAAATATAGACCAGAACAAACACTTTCGTTTCCAAGGGGAAAAAAAGAATATTTCTACGTCAGAACAACTGCTTATTGTCCCACCCATTCAGAGAAAAAAAGGAATCTAAAAAATCGAGAAAAATTATGAAGGAAAAAAAATCCCGGAAATTCAACAAGAACATCTCAAAAACGAGAATCAAAACGGAAGCAGGAAAAGATAACTCTCGAAAACCCGCGACTCGATCCCCGGCAAGGAGAGTCCCTCCGAAATTCGACAGAAATCATCGATCGAACGCAGCGGGCATCAATTTAGGCCCTCCTTGGATATAGAGAGAAGATCGCAAACGTGATGGAGAGCGGAACCCTAGAAAATTTCGAACAATAAAAAAACCTAATTCCCAGAAATTCTACAAGCAGAACTCAAAAACGAGATAAAAAACGGAGAGCTCTCGAAAACCCGCGTCTCAATCCCCAGGAAAAGAGAATCCCTCCCAAAATGCGACATTAACCATGGATCGAACACAACGGGCGTCAGTTTAGGCCCTCCTCGGATATGGAGAGGAGGCCGAGAACGCGATGGAAGACGGAAACCCTAGAAAATTTCGAACAAGTAAACGACAGAGGGAGAAGAAAAGGAGAACCTTGGAGGGGGTCTCCGTGATGCCGCCGACCGGGGCTCGCCGAACCCTCTTTCGCTCCGTTCCCGACTTCGTCATCTTCCACCGCTTTGTTCACTTTCTCGCCCCCCTCGGTGCGTGTCGGGCCTTGGAAAACGCCTGAACCGTCGCACCACCTAACCTCGCACCCTTTAAAAGCAAGCCGTTTTGGCGTCAGCCGGGCCCCAAATATTAGATGCACCCGATCCAATTGTCGCAAGAACCGAGGGCCCATCTCGGCTTATAGTCCCGGATCATAACCAGCTAGAACGGCTAGTGAAGCTACTAGAAACTTTCTATACTTTGTAGGAGATCTTTTGGCTGCAATGCTACGTTCATATCAAACCTTTGTGCTTGGGAACGACTTTAGGATGTGATTGATTGCGAATAGCGGATGAACGTCCTCTTTGTTTTGCAATTAAGCTAGAGGCATTTGATTCTTCATCTCTAGTCATAGAATGAGCAACGATAGAGCAAGGGTTTTGCAAAGTATGGCCGCTAGATGCAAGAAACTTGATCGATGATTGAATTGGTGTTGTCGTGTACAATGAGAAGGCGTTGTTTGCGAGGTCTCGATCATTTACATGGACCCACTTCTCATTCCATTTGTGGGAATTTGATGATTTATAAATCGTCCCCAACGAGCGATCGGGGAGAAATTCGATCTATCCAATTTAATCATGAACCAAAATCTAAAGAGGATACAAGTTTAAGGATTGGACTAGTTAAAGTTAACCACACATAGGAGAGAGTCAAATTGGCCTCCGTGAGGAAGAAAAACAAATATGGAAGCCCGCCATCGAGTTATGGCTCAAGCATGTGATCATGCCTCAAGAATTTATGCCAATCAATCATGGTGATTCGCCATTGTGAGCTCAATAAGATCTTTTTATTGAAAATTTTAAATTTATAGCTTGCAGTCAAACCAAGGAGTTAATAAGTTTGATGGGTTAGACCTGGGTTTGGAGAGAATAGATTGTTTGGGACGGTTGCAAAGAGAGGGTTGGAGTTTTAACTTAGAAAAAAAAGATAATTTAAAAAAAATAAATAAACCAGTTTTATTCCCTAAATTTTAGATGGTTTAAAAATTTTAAAATTCTTATTATTTTCCTCAGATACTTCTTTCAAAAGAGTTGCGACTCTTCTGAAAAGAACGTTAGTTCTGATTTCCGTATGGATGCAATGTTTCTGACATATTCGATAATGTTGCGCCGTATCGATCACCGAACAGAGTTTATAATAGGCTTGGGTCCACTGTTTTAGATTACCCAGTCCACATTACTATTTCTTTATTTTCTGAGATGAGACAAAGAATTATTTTCTCTTTTTGTCTTTTCTCTTCTTTCAAGCTTTTATTGAGTTTTTTTTCCATCTGGATATCTGAAGGAGTTCATCGGGTCAAGGCTCCCAGTGATCGTGCTCATTAGAGGATCAGGCTGAGTCGAGTTGTTATACCTTGGGTACGAGATCGCCACAAACCTATACGTAGAGGGCGAATCACGTTCTTAGGACAGTGTATATCACACGCCTCAATCTAGACAAACTCTTTTCAATCTTTTAATTTTATTCTACTAGATTATTTCTTTATAATATTTTTATAAAATAAAGATATAATAATTTTTAGGCAAAGTATTTCCAACAGTCTAAGAATGTAAACTTGATTGTACTAGAAATTATCATATATATATATATATATATATTTGTTTATCAAAATTTAATTTGATAGCATAGAATTAGATTGAGTTTAATTATATAGAAATTTAAAAGTCTTAACTTCATTCAGAAGGTCGTTTTCTTCACAAAAAACAACCTTTTAAGAAAGTCATATTACTCTAAAAATTGTACAAACAAATTTTTGCAACTTTAAAAACCATATAGAAAATTTTCTGCATATCTAAAATCTATACAAAATTTTCTGCATTTTGAAAATAGTACAAAAATTTTCTGCAGATTAAAAATCTGTGTAGAAAATTACTGCAGCTTTAAAATTTATACAGATTTTCTATAACTTTAAATTCTATGCAAGCTATATTCTGCAATCTTTAAAATCTGTTAATACTAGTTCTAACCTTCTTGACCTAATTCATAGTGATGTGTGACTCTACCAAAATTCTAACTTGAGGAGAAAATTGTTACTTTGTAATATTTATGTTAGATGTATGCCCTAGAAGCCAATCTGGCGGACACATTATTAATTCTGGGACATAAATTTGTACTTGACTTT
>JAOXJJ010000775.1:512276-524698 GCA_025769935.1 Phoenix roebelenii
AGAATTTAATCATGATCTATCTATAAATGGTTTTAAAATACGTTCATGCGATGAACGGGATATGCACATATCTTTCCACTGCATATCTGAAAATTTTTGAATTTTCTGTGGCATGTGCTTGATCCTAACAATTTATTAATGACTTCTCCTTGTATTGCTACACATATCTAATCAAATTTAAAAATAAATTCTTTTTTTGGCTAAAACGTACATCACGGGTATGAATACACCCAATGAAATCGGAAAACAAAAGGCTCCGAAGTGGTCCTGGCATCTCTCTCTCTCCAGCCCATAGGGTACCTACTGAGTGGCTCGCAACATATGCCGCCACCTAGTCGGCGGCCCCATTGGCCTCGCGATATACATGCATGGCTTGGAATGTAACACACTCTCTCACCATCTCCCAAATGTCACGGAGCAAGGGTTGAATGCCCCCATAGCTGCTCGAGCCCTTTTGGACCCAACTGATCACAGTGGCCGAATCTCCCTCCTGTAGAACTGAGCTTGCCTGAAGCACTCGCCGCGCATAACACATACCCATCCGGCCGCCCGCAGCTTTGCCTCGGGAATCGAGGTGTCAAAAATCTGCCAGCCACCCGCTGCCACCACACCAGAACTCGGCCCCCTGATGACGAACCCAACCCCTCCTCTCCTACCTCCATCCAAGACTGAGCCATCAAAATTAACCTTGAGGAAGCTCGGGGGTGGGGGCTCCCAGGTAAAGAATACCCTATGTGGAGCAGCCGAAGCAGTATGGGAGCCCCAGATGTCCCGAGCTGTCAAAAGTCTATGGGCTAGGTCTGCATGCAAGATCTCCACTGCCTGAGCTCGAGCCCGCTTCATCACGAACCATGGTGATGGGCTGCCCTCGCCGAAAACCTGGGCGTTTCTGGACAGCTATATCTGATAAGCTGTACAAAATGCCCGAATAGCTATGCTGTGCATCTGAGGGATACCAGCCCATCGCCAAACCACCTCCAAAAAACAAACCCTCCGGCTCCAAGCGTCCTCCGGAATCTCAGTCAGACTCCAAGCACCTCGTGCCCAATCGCACTGGAAGAGCACAAGATCCACCGACTCATCCACCCCACAAGCCGGGCATAGGGGGAAAGACTCACTCCTTGTCTACTCAACATTGAGCATGTCGGCAGATGCTCCCAGGCCACCTTCCAGAGAAAGAGGGTGATCCTCTGGTGTAGCCCAAACCTCCATACCCAGCCACAGTCTAAACTCGGCTCTGACGCCTGTAGCATAGCTTAGGAAACATCACCGACCCCGATACTCGCTCTGCAAGTAGTGCTCCAAACCCTGACATCTGGACCTACATATCTCGAAATAGGGAGCGCCCGAACTCGCTCTGCCAAATGCTCTCCAAATAGCTGGTCGAGTCTGCCACCATCCCACTCCACCACCCCCGGCCCGAGAAGGTCAGAAACCCGGAGCTCCTATGCCCTCTCACTACTAAACATCGTCGGCCATAATCTAAATGGTAGTGCATCCACCCACGGATCCTCTATCATATCAATGCTCCGTCCATCGCCGATCAACCATCTGGAATGTGCCAAAGCCTTCGGCAAGTACCTCCCAATCTCTTGCCACATGAAAGAACACCTCCGGCCACCTACCGCCTGCACAGTAAATCCAGCTCGACCATATCTAGCTTTCATGATCTAACTCCAAAATCCATGCGGCTCCAAGACAACCTGCACTGCCTATTGTGCCAAAAGAGCCTCGCGCCGCGCTAGAGGTGACTGCACCCCTAATCCACCCTCACTCAAAGGCAAACATACTCTCTCCCAGGCCACTAGATGTACTCCATTACCCCCCCACGAGAACCTCATAGGAAACTTCTCCTGAGCCTCTCAATCCCCTATAGGACCGTCTTCGGCATAACAGTATATGCCATCAGATAAATGGGCATAGAACATAAAACTGACCTGATTAGCATCAATCTGCCCATCATAGAGAGTGATGATGCTCTCCAACCCTCTAGTTTGCTCCGCACTTTCTCCAACAAGATAGAACACTCCGCCACCCGCAATCTCCTCCCTGTACGGGGGACCCCTAGGTAAACCAAAGCCTCCTCCTCCTCCTGCATCCCCAAAATCACCCTAACCTCCCGTCGCACCCTCCGCTCTGTGCTCGAACTGAAATATATGGCTGATTTTTGGAGATTGACCCTCTGCTCGGACATCTCACAATACTCTATTAAAACCCCCTAAAGGGCTCTCGCATCAATTACTCTCGCCCTGGTGAGCAAAAGGCAGTCGTCTACAAAAAGTAAGTGAGAAATGGGGCGGGCACCAAGGGCTGGACTATAGGCTACTAACTTCCAGTTCCCGCAAGCAACATGCAAAACACAAGAGAGTACATCAAAACATATGATAAATAAATACGGGAAAAGAGGACATCCCTGATAAAGGCCCATAGTAGCTCGAAAGAATGGCGATGGCATGCCATTGATCAAAATGGAAAAGCTAGGCCTCTACACACATCCCAATATCCAATCAATCCAAATCTGGTGGAACCCGAAGCTCTCTAGCGCTCGCCGAAAAAAGTCCCACCGTATCCGGTCATAGGCATGCTCCATGTCCAGCTTGACTATCATCAAGCATCACCTCCTCGAGGTGCGCAATAGGTCCTCCATCATCTCCTACGCTAGCAAAATATTATCAGAAATACTCCTCCCCCTCCCCCCACAAAAGCCCCCTGCTCCTGGCTAATGACCCTCAGCGGCATATCTTTCATCCTCTCCACCATGATCCTCGCCATCACCTTGTACATGGTAGTGCATAAACTAATGGGTCTATAGTGACTCGACTCCGAAGCATCCTGATGCTTCGGTATCAGTGTTACAAAAGTGACCTTCCAATCATCTGCCATCACTGCCCAGCTGAAGTAAAGCTGGACTGCCTCCACCACTCCCCTCTGAATAATGCACCAAGACCTCCGAAAGAAGAAGGGTGGGAATCCATCCGGTCCTGGAGCCTTATCCTCGGCAAGACTCCATACTACCTCCTGCACCTCCATCTCTGATACTGGCCAAATCAAAGCTGCATTTTCTGTCTTCTCAATTCTGACCATCGGTCTGGGGAGCTGACCTGTAGCATATGTACCATCATCCTCTGTCCACCTAGATCTGAAGAACTCCAATACCACCTGTTTCACTGCAGAGTTCTCCACCCGCTGGCCCGCCCCAACCCTCAAGGAAACCCAAAAGTCTTAGACAAGTTTAAAATCTATAAGGTTGAAGCTGAAACTCAAACTGTGAAACTCTTAAAAGACTTAGGTCTGATCGAGGTGGAGAATATACCTTGAAAGAAATGACTCTATTCTATCTAGAACATGGGATCATTCATGAGGTTACTCCTTACTCTCTGCAATAGAATGGTGTAGCGGAACGGAATAATCGTATATGGACATGGTTAATTTAGTGTTAATCAGTTCAGGAGCACCTGAGAGCTTCTAGGGGGGATCTCTTTTAGCAATCTGTTACATCCTGAATATAATACCTTTTAAGGATAGTAATAAGACACATTTTGAACTCTAGAATGGTAGAACTCCTAGATTATATTACCTTAAAGCATGGGGGTGCCTAGTTAAAGTAGGTATACCTGAACCTAAGAAAAGAAAAAATTGGCCCTAAAACTATAGATTCAATATTTGTAGGGTATTCCTTAGATAGTAACACAAATAGATTTCTTGTAATTAATTTCGAAATAAGTGACATCTCTAATAACACTCTCATCAAAGCTAGAGATGCTACTTATTTTGAAAATATTTTTTTATTTTAAAAACTTAAATAACTAATCAAAATTAATCTAATCTATCATCTAACCTTAACCTTGTTGAATCAGAGGTCTCTTATAATTCTAGAAAGAGGAAGAGGTCTAACCCTGATCATGGACCTTCTGAACCTAGAAGGAACACAAGAACTAGAAAGAAAAAGGACTTTGTTGAAGGTTTCTTTACTTTTTTTAGTTGAAGATGAACCATCCATATTTGCAGAGGAAATATCTTCACTTGATGCCCCTTTATGGAAGGAAGCCATCAACTCTGAATTCAACTTAATTATCCAAAACCAAACCTGAATCCCAATTAAGCTTTCTCAAGGTAGTAAACCTTTTGGTTGTAAGTGGGTATTTCGTAAGAATCTTAGACGTGATGGATCAATAAAAAAGTATAAGGCTAGATTAGTGGCTAAGGCGTATAACTAGAAAAGGAGTTTAGATTATTTTGATGCCTATTCTCTTGTAGCTAGAATCTCTATCCTTAGACCCTTCTTGTTATTGCTTCCATTCATAAGTTGATCATTCATCAAATGGATGTGAAGACTACATTCATAAATGGAAATCTAGATGAAGAGATCTATATGGAACAACTTAAAAGATTCATTATAAAGGGACAAGAGCAAAGTTTACAAACTTGTTAAATCCCTATACGGTTTCAAACATGCACCTAAATGATGGCATGAAAAATTTCATAGAACAATTCTTTCCTTTGGTTTCTCCATCAATGATTATGACAAGTGTGTATATTTCAAAATCATCGACGATAATTGTATAATCCTTTGTTTATACGTCGGTGATATTCTAATTTTTGGAACTTCTCTTAAAATTATATCTGAAATCAAGCAATTTCTTTCAAATCACTTTGATATGAAAGATTTAGGTGAAGCTGATATCATCTTAGGGATGAAGCTGATCAGATCTCTTGAAGGGATAGCCCTCTTCCTGCTTATTCCATCAAGAAAATGATTCAAAAAATTGGTTATTCTGATCAAAAATCTATTTCTGCTCCTTATGATCCAAGTATTCATCTCAAAAATAATTTAGATGAACCAGCTGATCAAATCAGATACTCCGAAATCATACGTTCTCTCCTATATGTGACAAACAAGACATGACCTAAACAAATCCAAGATAGTGGATAGCCAACCTCTACGATTAGAGATCCCATGAAAGAGGTTCAATGTAGTAGAAACGAAAATGATTAAGTGATTGTGTCATAACACATTTTTTGGAGTATATCTTATCTTATCCCTATAATGAGTGCTCTTATCGGTGACAAAAATATATAGCGAAAATCTTGAGTTATACTCTTAATGAGTCCAAGATAGAAAATTTGTAGGGTATTAGGTCACAAATACCCTAGGAGGGCTTATCTATGTGAGAGTTGTCGTATAGGCCATGACTAGAAGTTTGGGCTAACCTTAATAAAATTCTCATGAAAAATCAAATTACTAAGTGCAAGGTCTATAAATGGCACTAACCGCATAAAGACCCAATTGATCTGTATCGTATTTGTGATAAATAGAAGTCTGAGTCAAAAAACCTAGTTCAAGTTCTAATTCACTATGAATCCTTCAAATAGATACTATTAACACTAAGTGAAGTTCAAGTCCACAAGACACCTCACCCATTACGCAGTGTAAATTCTTCAGGTTTTCTTCTTTATATTTTTTAAAAATTTAAATCTTTTGTGGGGGATTATTAAAGTTTTAACTTAGAAAAAAGATTTAATTTTAAAAATTAAATAAACTAGCCTTATCTCCTAAATTTAAAATTCTTATCGTTTTTTTAACATTGGTTCCGATTTCCGTAGGGATGTGATGTTTCTGAAACATCACATCTTCAAATACGTCGCACCATATCGGTCACCGGACAATCTATAAACAGGCTCTAGGTCCAGTGCTTTGGATTAGTACTTCTCTGCTTTGCTAAGACGAGATAGAGAATTCTTTTCTCTTTTTTTCTTTTCTCTACTTCCAAGCCTCTTTCAAGTTTTCTTTTATATCAAGACATCTAAAAAAAGTCGATCGGGTCAAGCCTCCCCAATGATCATGCTCATTAGAGAAGGATTAGACTGAGCCGGGTTGTTGTACCTTGGGGACGAGATTGCCGCAAACCTACACGTCGGGGGCGAATCACATTCTTAGGACAATATACGCCTCAATTCAGACAAGCATTTTTCGATTTTCTGATTTTATTCTAGTAGATTACTTTTTTTATAATACTTTTATAAAATAAAGATATATTAGCTTTTAGGCAAATTATTTCCAACACAGAGCATGTTCCTCTTCCTACTCTGCATATCCATTGGGCCACGGTGCAACGCCAGGAGTCAAGTATCATGGGCCCATTGCAGCGTCGCAGTAGTGCGAGGGCCCTGACACGGGGACCATATGGCACATGCGGACTAAGAAGAAGAGCACGTTATAGCAACAGATAATTACCACTCGGGTATGGAGTGTCAAGAGATCACCTTTAATGCTGCTTCAATAATGAAACTGGCAGATTGGTTGGCAAATGAGGCAGAGTTGCGTGAGACTAATTTTCCTGTTGAAGTCTTGCATTTGGTTCGCTTAAATGCTTGGGGAGTTTAATTTACTCAGAAAGTAGTCGTTTTGTTTCGTTATTTAGGGGCTTGCGCCTCTTGTTTGCACCGAGAAAGAAATATATAGAGCAAGAAATTAAGTGAAAAGGTTTTGGGCAATATATGCATTGAGAACATGAGATCAGGACATGTTTCACAAAATCATAGCCACTCAGATTTGCCAGATGATTTGTGCATATGATGGGGCCTCGACATGTTTGCCAAGTGTTGTAATGTTTGTTGAGGAGTCATAATACCAATGTATCTTGAGAACCGGGAATATAAATTTAATATTTTTATTGATAGTACAGCCACTCTTGTTAATTTAATAGCATAATTTAGCTAACATCACATTGGTGATATAATAAGTAGTTAAATCTCATTGCGTGGCTTAATTGGTTCCTTGCCCATAGAGTTGGCACAATGTATATATAGAAGTTGTAACAAGACAAAACGCTTGATTATGTGATATTATAACAGAGAGTTGCCCCTTACTTGGAACACATAGTGACTAACTTAAAAATCTTGTTCTTTATTAGCGTTTTAATGTCATTACAAAGCATAAAGCAAGAATTAGACAGCACATGCATGGATGCTTGGGTATTATCTCCAAATGTTCGGTTTTTGTTCTATATATCATAGAGAGCTTTTGTGTAATGCGTGTAAACAAGACACGAACTTAGGAAGAAGAAAAAAAGTTATTGGTCTGAATCCTGTCGAACTCCGAAGTTTAATTTTGAACAATAATTAATATTGATATTGGAGGTGAAATGCTATTAGAGGTGTTCATAATGGATTTAGATTGTATCATAATTGAACTTCTTTCACAATGCCAACCCAACATCATGCTTTACACAGCTTTCAAAACACTCCAACCTCTTCACATTGATATCATGCTTTGAAAGTTGTGCAATATGTGATCCAGGCTGATGTCGCAAAAGAAGAACAATCATCTCTTTGGCGAGAAAGATACAACCCAAACATGTTTATGATGTGGTATGCATAATAACACTCATGAATTATTTGGATTGGGGCCTACACCGTATGGCCATAAGCTAGGAGTCTAGTACAAGCCAACCTCCCACTCTCCATGCCTCTTCTAGAACCAACTTAATAAACTAATCAATCAATCCTCAAGACAAACCACATTGACCTAATACTGACCTACTTGCTCGAAGCTAACAAGCAATTGGGCCATAGGATGGTCATAGATAAGGGAATCAAGCAGTACTGGGTCACACGGCATGTTTCTTTCCCCAACTTGTGTGCTACCTCGCACTTCTTCTAACCTCTCTATAGCCACAAGCATGGTGGGGGCTACCGTCTTTAATCTCCATACTTCCTCTGTACATCTCCCCAAGATTTCCCGGCGAACACCACCGCTCTAAGCATCCTACCGCAAATCGAATTACTCAAACAACCTTGTCATCCCAATATGAACATCTGGCCATCTCCCATGGCCAAGGCCCTCATTAGGTTAGCCATATTTTTAGCTTCTCACAAGATACCAGATGTCATGCCTATCATAACATCAACAAATGTAGAAGATAACTCTCTACTTGCTCCAAACTCATCACCACATTTATTATCAAACATGCATACTTAATCTACAGCAAAGTTGGCCTTCAGCCTTTAAGATGATTTCTGTCTCCATTCAAATCACAGCAGAACTCACTATAACGGAAAGGTTCCAAGGACTGCTTAACTTACAGCAGATCAAACACAAAAGTATTTGTTGAAATAACAAAACGGGAAACCGAGGGAGGGAGCGGAAGCATAGCTAGAAGAAGGAGCGCTTGGAAGGAGCCCTACCCACAGCCCTCAACAAAGTAGCCAATTCCAAAACCTTCGCCACCTTCGTCCCCCTCTTGGACTCCGCCGACGCCCTCTTCTCCTCGGCCTTGCGGTGCGCTCTTGCCACGTCGTTCTGCATCTTCTCGATTGCCTTGGCTCTCTCCTTATCCAGCTTTCTCTATATAATTAATGATCACCTCATCAACAATTCACTAACAATTATCGGATTCAATTTTCGTGATATTAATTACCTCTACTTTCTTCAACCATGTCGTGGCCTTCTCGACCTGATCGCTTTCCCATCCATTGATTACCACGTCCTCTCGCTTGAACCGGTTGTTTATCTTGGCGATCTCGGCAGTCTGCCACGCCGATATCTTCGACTCGACCTCCTCCTTCTTCACCCGGTGCACCGAGACCTCCTCGGAGGGGGCGAGGGAGTCGGCCGGCGGCGGTGCACGGCGGGGGGAGGGGATGGGGTTGTTATCGGGGACGATCGCGAGCGGGTTCGTCTCCTCGAGCTCATCCTCTCCGATCCTCGCGAGGTTCGGCGTCTCATGGTTGCCGTTGCTCGTGCTGCTGTCGTTCTGCATGGTGGATCCGGCGACGACCATGGCGTTGAACTCCCTGCTCAAAGTCGAGAAGTGCTCGCTGAGGGCGTCGCTCCCCGCGGAGAGCGGCGACGAGCGGTGGCTGCTGGCCTCCCACGACTCCCTCCTCCGGCCGCGGCTCGACGACGGCTGGGACGACGGAGTTAGTGCGTGGATGTCGCGGAATTCGGTCTCATCGGCAGCGGGGGGGTCTTCTTCTCCGGTGTGAGGTCTTTGATCATTCAACATGTCAAGGTGGAGGGTGCAGGCAAGAGCTTACGAGACCGGACCAGGTGGGTGGAGTGGAGATGGTGAGGGATCCGAGTGACCATTTGTTTAGGGAAAGGGAGGCTTCACCTCTTTACTCTTTAGTGATGATGGTGTGAGAGGGTTTGAGCCACATATAAAAATAGGGATTGATGGAGTGAAAGCAACACCGAGGGCTCCAAGTGGAAGGAGCAGGGGAATGGGAAATAATAATGGCGTAGCACACTAAGCACTTTGTTTCTTTGTGAGGAAACTAGTTTGTGCACCTACCTACTACTAAGCAATTTGGTGGGGATGTTATCGTTTTTTATTTTAACCGGTTATTGTAATACAAGTGCTTTTCTCCTGATTTGATCGCACTTTGAATGGTAGTAGCTCATGTCAATCCCTTAAATTGATTGATCATGTTTCCACTAGGCCACTATTATTCTTCATGAAAAAGGCAAAGGCACTTGTAACTTTGGCTTGCTTGGCACTAATTGATTGCCTACGAATGATCAATCCATATCAAACGTGCTTTAAAATTATTATTTCTGTGTGCATTATTGGAAGTACCTTCCATATTTGGGTATCTTTCTTTAGTCTTTAATTATACTAATTCAAATGGTTCTAGATTGATGCACCATGGGGAAAAGAAATATTTTTTGAATTGGTTTTATTTTGTTGTGCCCTTTAGTAATTTGTTATGCACCATTTAACGAAGACCCTAGTAATAAATTATTGCTTCGATAATAGAGAAATCTCACACAAACTATTGTACTATTAAAGTATAATTTTCTTTTTTTTCATTTATAGTGCCGATGGAAAGAGAAGGGTAGTAGAATTTATCGCCAATAAATTAAAAGCTGAGGTATTCTTATCATCATCCAAAATAAATTATCTCAATAAACTGAAATGGTCAAGACTTAGTCATGCAATACAAAGATTGTATTTTTTTTTTTTTTTGGCAGATAGCACTAAAGAGGATTAACGTGTTCTGCATGTCTGGAATAGAAAGGAAAAAGGAGACAGACTGGACGGTCGATTGAACAGCCGTGTTACTACTGCTAAAGACTAGATTTACTTTGAAGAGGAGCTTTGAATGCTTCATCCGGGTCAGTCCTTTTCATGAAAACAATTGGGAACGCCACCAGTCCACCACGTATGCATGAAACGGACACGTATATGTCGGTGGAACCGCTCAAGGTGGCGGGACACGTGGGTGAAGGACACGAACGTCGGGGTCCCACTCCCCCGTCGTCCGGTCTAAGGGGTGCGTGGTTCCATGCACCGCGGGAGGTGCGCCATGCCGGTCCATAGAGGGCACTTCAATGACGCGTACGACTCCTCTTATCCTTGGGCTCCAGCTAACCCCACGCATGAAAGCTCTGCTACATATAACAACAAACCAAGTCTTCCATTGGAAAGAAGGGAGAGAGAGACATCCCAGTCATGGGATAAGGATATGCCTTTGCATTTCCTTTTAGCGTTTAGGGGAGACCCAATGGAGTGGGAGCACCTGGGCCTTGAGCGAGCGAGGAGGTTTCCACTTGATGTGATGTGATCTTTTGGTGTTATCTTGGGTGGTGGAGAAGTATTGAATCGTCTCAATTAGCCACTATAATATTCGTGGGTGTGTTGATGTGTACACGGGATTAGATGTGTAGTTTACCTGGCATGGAGGGAGACCTGTGGCTCATGGAGCCACGTTAAATATTTGGCACGTGAGACGGTGAGAGTTGAGTTGGCCGACATGATATGATGATGTCTTCGTTTCCATGCCAGAGCTTGTGAAGCCATCCTTTTTTTTGGGTACATTCGCAGGGTCATACCGACCCCGGAAGGAAACAAAATAACAGAACTTTGTTGCTGCAGATGATTAAAGGATTTATCATAGCATATAGTAAAGTCATGGCTCAACTTTTAATCTCTGTGCCCCCCTGCCTGTCATTATGAACTTCGTAAGTGACACAAACCAGCAGCATCCATATCTAATGTAAACTGGACCTCAGCTGGAACAGGATCCATTGGATCAATATCTAAATCTTTGACCCATGCATTCCCAGCCATCCAATCTGCAACTTTATTAACTTTCTGGAGTATATGAGTTGCTTTGAAAACAGTTGGAACCTGCTGCCGTTGTAATAAATCATTTAAGATAGGGTGACCTGCACATTTACATAAAGAAGGAGAGTATAATGGTATTTGAATCTCCTTCTAGCAAAACCTGCTCCTAACAAAATAAGTAAATCAGAATGGTCGCGAAAGACTGGGATGGAACATGAAATGAAATGTACTGGATTTTTAGCATATACAACCAAAGCAGCGCTCAACAAAACAGAGAAGAAGCACTGCAGATTTCATCCCAGCCCAAGCACCTACAATTCAGCAGACGGTATAGAACAGGGGTTAAGGCGAATTGCAGCTGTTTTTAATAGTTTGCCTTTATCATCTCTGATAATATAACCTGCTGCAACTTTTGCTTCTTTGATAGATCCATCAAAATTCACTTTAACAACTCCAAAGGGAAGGGGTAGCCACCTGACAAGAGTTACATTATTTGCTAATAAAGATAAAGTTTCAGAACTACCCCAGTTCATTGGTTGAATTGCAGAGGCTTGCTGATCTTTAATATATAAACTATCATCAAGGAAAAATAATAAGTGGTGCATAACCTGCTGTGGTGTAGTAGCAATACCTTACAAAAATGCTAGCATTTCTGGCCTTCCTAAGTAGCCACAGTGTGTGATCCATTACAGCCTTAATCCTCCTCTCTATGTAAGAAAATGAGGAAGGAGAGTTGAGAAGAGCGAATATTCAGAGTTGAAAGAATGAATAATCCTCCTTTGCATTTGATTGATTCTATACAGTGGGTGTATTCTCATATATATAGATTTACAGCCGTATCAAAAAAGGGAATCAAAATGGGAATCAAATAACTAATCCTGACAAAGAATCGAAACAGCCAAACAGAACGTTTCAAAAGTAAAGTAGCCATTGCCAGCTTAAGGGAAATTTCAAGTTTGCCACTGCCACAAGCGTGCCATGATACGCTATTGTTCACTGTAGCAGCATATGGGAGAAGAGTTATACGATCTAGAATTTTGAGACTCCCCCTCAAGATGGGCATAGATATTCATAGTACCCATCTTGGACAATAGGAAATTCAATCTGTCAGCCGGTAGAGCCTTTGTAAATATATCAACCAGCTGAATCTTTGTAGGGACATGCAGTGGAATGATCATCCCTTTGAGTACTCTTTCTCTAACAAAGTGACAATCCAATTCAATATGTTTTGCTCTTTTATGAAAGATGGGATTCTTGGTGAGATAGATTACCGACTGATTATCACAAAATAGAAGAGCTGGTCGAGTATGCATCTCATTGAAATCCTTTAACAGTTTCTTCAACCAAACT
>JAOXJJ010000775.1:532179-545657 GCA_025769935.1 Phoenix roebelenii
CGATCTCCATGCAGTGCGGATTTTTGCCACAAAATATTCCACTTGCCTACGTGACACATTAATACCAACAATTACGTATGACGATAAGAGAGCGTGGGAGTAACTGCATGATATATCAGAAGTTGGATTAGGAGAATAAAAGTCATTATTTTTGCTATCATTATAAAACAATAATTTATGCAGATGCTGTCATAATCAGAGAGGGTGTTTATTAAAAATTTCAAATTTTGGTTAGAACATTGCATTAGTAGATAATAAATATTATAATCATTATCCAGATATAAAATAAACATGAAAACTTATTGAATTTCTACAGTACAGCCGTTGATTGCTACAACTGTTTTCAATTTCTTTTTCATGTAAAAATAACATCTCGAAGCAAGAGCAACTACATATTGAGAACGTGTTGGTTTAGTTTGTAGCACTTAGATACTAATGTCTTTGTCCAATAGAATTATCTCTCTACTATCAAAACAAATTGTACAAGTTTCTCCAACCGAGATCAATAATATTCCTTGAGTTTGATGGTCAAAAATTTATAAGCTATGCTTTCTTGTTGCTGAACAGGGGTATTACTTTTGGGTCACGTTGATTTAGTCCAGAAAAATGTTGAAGTTTGCTCCATATATCATCCCTGCTTCTTTTCTCTTTAAGTTAATAGCTAACTTTTTTTCATATGCCCACGGGTCTTTGACAGCCTGAAAGAGGAAAACGTCACATATCACTGGGGAAGGAAATTTAGAGGCAGATTGGTTATTGCAAGATCAACTCAGCTAAACTGAGGAGCTTTCATCTTCTTCCAATGGTTTGGTGTATATATGACGATTCGTGCAGACATTTGTTTAGTTCCACATCAGTTATTTGCTGGATAAACCTTGGATATTTATACACGACCAAGAAACTTAAATAATACCTTCCAACTAATTTTTTTGGGTGAGATCTTGGGTTGTAACATAATGATTTCAGAATGGATTCAACCCATGACCCGTGTGGACTAGAAGATTATGAAACACGAGTATATTTGAGATAACCATGAGCTGATCGTTGGGTTTATGACTGGATTTGAATTCAAGGGCGTAAACGAGGAAAATACGTAAGAGTCCATGCAGGCGTATGTTTAGTATCACATTGATTATTCGTTTGGTAGATCTTAGGTACTTATACAGGACCAAGAAACTCAATTGAAAAAAATTCTAGGTTGTGATAGTATGTGAGCTCTAAAAGCAGTGTGTAGATAGATTGATAAAGATGAGAATTTTAGTTTCTCGAAGAAATGCTTCATGATAGGCCTGAATGCGTTGACACCATCATAGTATAGTGATATTAGTTGCAGCAGTTAGGGTCTTATTAGTTATTTGGTTTCCATCAAGACCACTGCTGGTGTTGTCCCGATAGAAGTGCAGGCCTTGATACATTCTTATGTCAGCAATCATTAATCAATAAAAGGGGGTTTCCTTTTATATTTTAATATTAATATCTCTCTGGAGTAGAAATTGAACAGCAAGTTTTTGTGGCTTTTGCCTCATAAATGAGCAAAGTTCAGGCAAATGCGTGCCTAACCATTAGTCTAGCAACGTTCAGAGCTGCTATAGTTGGGATTAAGCTTTGTTGTTTATATATACATATAGCTAAAAATAGTAATATCATTCATAATGTATACGGATATAATTAAAAAAATCAAAAAGTAAAACATTATGGAGGACACTAGATAACTCCATCTTGTCCATCAATATATCTCCTCCGAGTGATTAGCAACAAAAAGGACTATCCAATCTGATGGTAGTCGTCTACCCATCTGACACCCGCAGAATCCATGACTGCTGCGGAGTCCCCCAGAGGAGGATCCAACATTAGGCTGAAGTTGAGTAAGTTTTCCTTTATGACCGGTTCGCGATACTCGACCAACGCCGGTCTGGTACACCGGCGCCCTAAAAGGGCCAAGCCCAATTGCCAACCCTAGCTTCTCGGAGGGGAGCCGGGGGGGGGGAAGCGGCATCGTTGCTGAGAGAAGAAGAATGTTTCCCAAAAGGTGAGTCTTAATGGTTTCTTCTCCATCTTCCATCTTCTTTTCTGCGAGCAATGCTTCCCAAGATATATTTTGTTCTTATTTCCTCTTTGATTTCCTCGCAATTGTCAGTTTAATGTCATCTTGTTAGCTTGTTATGGTCGGTAGTGGAGTGGCATTATGCGTTATGTTGATACTTGGTAAAAATTCTTTTCACACATTTCAGTTCTTACCTTGAATTAACTGCAGTTAAATTTTATTCCTCTCTTCTATGGGTGATGATTGAGGGATCTCTGCTGATTTTGCCTGTGATTTCCTGTGATTTCCTGTGCTCTCTTTGGGGGTTTATTTTTACATTTTTGGTGATAAACAGAGGGACGCTCATCTCTTCACAAATTTTGACCATGCTTGGTTTAGTTGAAACAAACAATTGATTTTATAACAGGGAAAATCAAACATTTGTATATGTTTTCACGTTTGAAACAATATCTAAATATTTACCAAGATTTATGTTCATAGTTCTGTATCTTGGACCAATCGTGGACTCTAATCCCCCTTGTTTTTATGCTTGATTTTGTGAATCTACCTTTTGATCTTGCAATTTCGATTTAAGAAATGTTTATTAGAGTAAAGATGGAAACACAATAACATTGTCATGATGCGATCTAGTGTGGACCAAGAACTATCTATGTGGACCGGTACATGATACAACCGCTGCATTGTGCTAGTTGTCAGGGAACCGAGCCTTCCCCTTCTATTCAATAGATCAATGCGATGACAAGAATATCACAAGCATTGAAAGCTAAATCAGTAAATAAAAACATTCCCCATTGAAGAGCACACCATGATCTTACATAGAGATAATGGCATGCAAGTCTCGTCCAGTCACACCTAGCGGCATATAACCATCGAGAGAACAAGCAACTCTTGGGTGACAAGCTAAACTTTACCAATATGTTGGATACAGCAATAAGAGGGCTCCCTTCACCAACAATGATGAATGCCAAATCTTGTAGAGAAAATCCTTTTAGAGAGCAAATTGATGAGTCTCAAATTGGATTTGATGATTATAAACCCGCTGATGAAATCCCTCTTCAATAGAGAGCAAGAATACCTCTCTGATGACTACCTTCTTCTACCCGCCTTCTGTCACTTGTTTCCAGTAAATAGAGAACCCTGCACCTCTTTTCTGAAGTCTCTTCTCTTTCTCTTGGCACGGATTTTAAAAGATGGGATAGTGTAAGGTAGCACATGGGCCAAGTTAAGCCCACTTATTTCCCAAGCACAAAACAACAGAAGCTCAACTGACGAGGGACTGATAAACTCCTTAATCCTTGTAATAAGAATATCAAAACATTGACCAATTTAAACAGCACTGATTTAGCAAACCTTTTAGTGTGACTTTATTGTCATAAATTGCTCTGAATGACATTTTCAGTTGACTCAAGTAAAACGTAAATTAAATTATTCTCCAATTTGTGTCCTTTTATTGATTATCAATCTTCCAGCAATCTTTAGCTGATTACTTAACTAGCAATCGAAGAGAATAGATTATTAAACTGGCATCACTTCTGTATGAAGGCGCATGCATTCTCGCATACAGTTGTTTCCTTTTTTAGTTTCTTTTTTGTTTGATACACTGGCTTCTCACACTATACGTATATGAGTACAGAATTTTTAATTTCTAATATGAGTTTGATTACATAACTACGAGATTGCTTATAGCTTTCTTGTAGATACCGAAGAACAATTTCAAAATAATGAACAAGTTCGGCTGTAACAATTAAAAATATTTTAAAGATGTCTTAATAATTTTCTGGACCTTTAAAGGGTGCCAATTATCTTTGAGTAATTGATCACTTTGATAGAGGCACTCTCAATAAATGCCGCTTGGTTTGAATCTTGTAATGAGTCTGTTGAGGCTTGTGTGTCTGAATTTCAGAAGAAAGACGTCACTTGGAGAGCGATAACTTAGATGTATTGAGTAGATGATTCAGATAAATCTTGGTTGTTGTTTGCAAAACATCATCCAAATCCATTGTAGCCCAGCCTCATGATATTCTTCATATTGTAATTATTTTTTAAAAATATAGATCCTTCAGTATTCCTTATTCCTTATAGATTTGGATGACACTGTTCTCAATTCTAAGTTTGGGAGTATTTCTGGTTCCTTGATATATGTATTTCTAATTACCAAGAATTTTTTTAGTTTTATCTCTTCATGTTCCATCACCATGTTTTTCACTTTCAAAGTTTGTAGAATTAACAGTAGACTCCCTCTAGCTGTCTTTAAATTATCTAACACACTTGCGTTTATGGTGATTTTTTTTTTTGTTGGTAATTTTGAAGCTTTTTCGTTCTAACATTGCTAATGATCATTGCCTACATTTTGTGCCCCGAATAAAGGCCTGGTTAGTTGCTGCAGCACTGTTGGCTTTTGCAACCAGAACAGGATTTGAATGGTTGATGGAATAGGAATAATTTAGTTAGATTAGAGTCCTGTGACAAATACGTTTAAGTGGTTGGGTAGGCTATATTATTGCACATATGCTAGGTGGGATAGAATTAGAATTTCAAAGAGAAAAAGATGCTAGATGTCAAGTGTGGCTATTAGGTCCGCAATCAAGTGGCGATGTATGTAGTTGTTTTGTCTGGTTATGGCGGGAAATCAAAACAGTGGCTTGTAAAATTTGAAATTGAATGTGAATCGAGTATATGGTTGACTATAGATCTTACTACCAGAGTCAGGATCTTCAGGCTACATCTTAATAAACGATTCCTTGATCTACTAGGAGCAAAATAATACTTATCAGGTGTCATAATTATTATTTTGGCCTTAGCCAATCCTAATAGAGTGGTCTAGTAGCATTCTTTAGAGAAAATGGATCTTTGGTTCTTGGATAGAGGAGTCGAGAGTGGAGTTCAGCCAAGTCATCTTGGTGTTATAATGCTTTAGAGGGAGAATAGTGCTTGGCTCTTTGCGAGTTGTGTATCGGATATCTTGGATGGTTTGGAGGCGATGCCATTAAGATACTCTTGGTAGTTCATCAGCAAGAAGAATTGGATTTTTAGGCTATGGTGAATTGAGAGAATTATCATTATTGCTAGAATGTAGAGGAGCTTGGGATATTCATGCAACTATCCACTTGAGATTCTATGAGGTGTAATATCATAGGGCTCTCAAACAAAGTTTACCTGAGGAATGAGTTTTGGAGCCACGCTTTCTGAAGAATGAAGAAGCAGAACAGAACTAGTTTGAAGGGGATACTTGACCCGTTAAAGATTGGATCCAGTTCACGAAACCTGGAGTAGGGCAAGGTTGATCAACTTGAGGATAGATGAACTCTAGAAGAAAACCTAGGGCACAAGGAACCTAATCATGTAGATGCAGGATCAATTCCTGAAGATGTTAAGGTTGAAGAGCTAGTGCATGCAAGTAAAATTTTTGCAGAAGTTGTGGATTCCATATAGAGATCTAGTAGCCCACGAGTTGAAGAGATAACTAGTTTTGAAGTTGCTCAAGAGATCAATGAGTTGGAAGACTATGTGCCTGAGGAGACAATGGTCTCAATGTTGGTTGAGAAAGGAACATCAAAATGTGTGTGGAGAGAGCCAAACGCATGGAGGTGCATGAAGCTACAAGGTGAAGTGGAGTGTGCCACGTGGGTGTGGTGTGCAAGAGGTGCAGTTGCATGGTCACCTCCATTTTTTCCTCTATATTTCAATTTATATTATTTTTTCTCTTTGCTCTACTGATCTAACTATTAGGTTTATCACATTGCCTAACTTAGTCTAACAAAAACTTTTGTAAGATTTCATCCTCACTTGCTTCTCTTTTATGACGTAGTAACGTTCATCTATAGAAAAAAGTGAGTCAATGTGCCTCATGTAATGAGTAGGTCTATGTATATCCATTTTTGGATCTCTATAATATTTATCATCAAAGGTGAAGTTTGTCATCTTATAGGCTAGTTTTATGATTATCCGAGGGTCGGTCTATGGTTACTCGACATTTAACTTGGTGTATTTATATCTTTATACCTTTTCAGTTAGCCAGCTTTTCTGACAAATTCCTTAGCATTGTATATGCAAAGCTGTAGATTCAAATGCTATATATCATAGCTCTTTCATTCAACAATTCAGTCATATGTTGGTTTCTTCCATTTCATGTCTTTTATTTTTGTCTCGGGTCATCAGGATTGATGTGAAGTTAATATTCTACTTTGCTAATTAGATTCATATAGACAGTTTGAATTATGCCCCCTGGCCCATCTCCTTTGCTTCTAATTTCTTAAGATCTCTTAGGAAGTTGTTTAAGTTTTTGTAGTGTTGTAATTAGGCGATGTTTACTCATTGTTGTGTGGCTATATCATTGTTTTCCATGATCCATGGTTCTTTTTTCTTTCACCATCTCCTTGTAAGGTTCGTAAAGAAATCTGGAACTGCACTGATGTGAATGCTGTCCTAGTTGTCATCATAAATTTGTAATTTTCTTTCTGGTAAAGCCAATTCAAAGTTGTGGTTGTGCAGGAAAACTGTATGCTCTTGTGTACTGTAATTTATTCTCTTGTTGGCCATAATATGTTCTTATAGATAGACTAAAAGGTAGAGTTTAATTACTCAGGCATGATAGGTAAGTTATGTGAGGTACTAACAGATGTTTTGTTGTGTCTTTTGCCTTTTCTTTTCTGGGTTTGGGACTGAAGGAAATACATGGATGGAGGTGATGGGCGTGAAATGGGGTTGAAGCGACCACATTTTGATTCAAGTCCATTTTTTGGGGCTTCTGCTGGTTCAAGCCTCATGTATAATCCTTCTTATGCATATGCTGGCCAACCTCCACCATTCCCAGTTGTCCGATTGCGTGGCCTTCCTTTTGATTGTTCAGAAGCTGATGTTATTGACTTCTTCCATGGTCTGGACATCCTTGACATTCTCTTTGTTCATAAAGGTGGTCGGTTCAGTGGAGAAGCTTTTTGTGTATTGGCATATCCTCTGCAAGTAGATTTTGCCATTCAGAGAAATAGGCAGAACATGGGTAGAAGGTATATTGAGGTTTTTAGGAGTAAGAGACAAGAATACTACAGTGCTGTTGCGCATGAAGTTTCTGACATGAGGGGTGGTTCTCCACGTCGAAGCGCTCCAAGGGCAAGGTCAGCTGATGACGGGAAGTATTTAATTGAGCATACTGGAGTTCTACGTATGAGAGGATTGCCATATTCTGCTGGGAAAGATGATGTGATGGACTTTTTTAAGGACTACGAACTTTCAGAGGACCGTGTTCATATTGTGCTAAATTCAGATGGCAGGCCAACAGGGGAAGCATTTGTGGAGTTTGCAAATGCAGAGGATTCAAAATCTGCAATGGGAAGGGATAGAATGACACTTGGAAGCCGTTATATAGAGCTGTTTCCTTCAACTGCCAAGGAGATGGATGACGCTATTTCTAGAGGACGATGAGGCTCGTCAATGGTAACAACAGGTTTTGGTTTACACCCAGTCATGCTACTGTATTATGTTATGCTTTTGTATGGAAAACTTGCTGCGACTTGTGATCTGATTTAAATCAAGGCTGGGTCTGACCAATGCATTTTGGATCTAGGTTATCTTATGGTGTGTTCCATCTAGTTAGTTACAAACTTAAAAAGTAAAGCCAGTGCCCTGTCTTCTGTCCCTCTTCGTACATAATTTTATCTCTGATTTCTGCTATATAATCTGATCTGCAGAAATACAAATGATTTTAGTGATTGATACGAGCAAAATGACAATTTATATGGATATTGTTTCTTATTTATGATAAATGGAAGTATTTCAAGAGGCTGGTAATACAGTGGCTGGGCAAGCTGGAGTTTGTTAGTGGTAAAAGTTGATTTAATTTTCAGACATCAGCTATAACAGGTGTAACAGGCTGTTTGGTGCTTGTAAATGAAGTCCACGGTGCGCGAAAGACCTTAGTCGAAGATATCAAGAATATGAGCAGTAATTTTGTTGATTGTATATCTATATCTTTACTCATAGGTTTGTAGAAGCTGATCAAGTAGCTGACAGTGCATGGTAGAGAAGTGGTACCTATGTCAGGCTTTGGGATTGAATGGGAAGTCTTCCTCCCTATCATCATGTTTTGTCAAGAGATGATGATGTACTTGTAATGTTTGAAAGAGTCAAGTGAGTTGCTTTTTTTCAATACTAAGAAAAATGGGGCCAGAGTAGTATTTAGCTGGCAGGTTTTCTTGAGATACAAATATGAGCAGTTCTCTCTTTGGCAACAGAAAAAAATAAAGTAAAAGAAGAAGAAAAAAACTTCTCTTTCCAAGTAGATTCAAATATATTTGCTATTATCGGTCGGGGGGGGCCCTCTTGTATTGTTTGGAAGGGGAGATTGAGATGCCCCGGCTTTGGTAAAATTTTTTCGGGAACAGAAGGATGCAGAACGGTGGAAGCACCCGTGACCCACTGCCGATGCTTAATTATGTTAAGATTTGTTCCTTATTCCTTAATAAACAAGAATAGGTGTGTTTCTTTTTCCTAATCTACTTGCGATTACGAGTGATAATTCTTACTTCATTTCAGACTAAAACTCAATAAAATTGAAGAGCGTAAAAATCTCCCAGGATGGCTACAAGTTTAGAGCTCTTACCAACTTGACACCCTGTGGACATCTTGTCAGTTTCACGTGCTCCCATTTGGACTAACAAAGCGGACAGCATACTTTATTACGTTAGACAAGGCTAAGTGAGCAGGTAACGCCTTCTCATAAATATATGCCCTATAGAGGATAGGCTAAGATTATGTTGTAATAAGCTTTTGGCTAAACGAAGGTTAGTGGAACATCACCGTTCTCAAAGTCCACAGCATTTGGCTACGCTCCGGTTGCGTAAGGTGGCCATTTAACATCGGTCGCCGAGACTTGGCATAAATAACTCCTGCGTCCACATGGTCCAACTTCGATGCCATCTTTAAAAATATCTCACTGAAGTACTAATAATAAGCACCTGCACAGCTGGGTTTCTCTCTTCCCCTCACTGCCTTGTGGAGACTCGGACCATATCACCAACCCTTCCGTTCTCGTCTGCTGTTTAGCTTTTGTTTAGCCCTTTGGAGTTTGGAGGAAGGAAGAGAATCCCGGAAAGCCGATCCATTTCAGTGGAGAGAGAAAAGAGCAAGAGAAGGAATCAGGAGGAGGAGGAGGAGAAGGAGGAGGGGGAAGACGAGAATATGGGAGACAAACGGGTGGCGGTGGCGGGGGTGGGTGCAGGGGATGACGTCGGGGAAGGGATGCAGTGCAGCGACCATCCGTACCGGAGCAACCCCGGCGGGATATGCGCCTTCTGCCTCCAGGAGAAGCTCGGCAAGCTCGTCTCCTCCTCCAAATCCAGCCCCTTCTTTGCTCCTCCCCCTTCCACCTCCTCCTCATCCTCCCCCACCTCCTTCCCCTCCGACGGCCTCGGCTTCGGCTTCGGGGCTGGTGCCGGAGGGCTTGCCGGATCCGCCTCCTCCGGCACCGCTCGAGCCGGTGCTGGCGGTGGGAGCCGGACGAGGGTCCCCTTCCTCGCAGCTGCCCACAAGAAGAAGAAGAGCAGCAGCTACGTCGGCAGCGGTAGCAGCAGGAGGGTGATGGCGTCCAGCACCATCACCTCGTCGTCCTCCTTCTCTGCGGTCAACAACCTTCTCACCTTGAAGAGGAGCAAATCCGTGGCCCCGAGGCCAGTTGGGGGCCTCTCAACGGAGAGCGGTAGCGGCATTGCGGACGCGGTGGACAGCCCCAGGAAGAAGAGCTTTTGGTCCTTCCTCTACCTCTCGTCCTCCTCGTCCACCTCCACCTCCTCCTCCTCGGTCAACAACAACGGGAGCAGCAGCAGCAGCAACAGCAACAGGAGGAGGTCCACCTCCTCCTCGTCAGGCGGCGGCAGAGGGGACAGGGGAGACGGCAAGCAGCAGCAGCAGCAGCAGCGGAGTACATCAGATAAGGCGCTAGCTAAGGAGGAGGCGAAGACTCCGAAGCGGGAGCTCGGAGGAGGAGGAGGAGGAGGGGAGGAGGAAGTGGAGAGCCCAAGCGGGAGCCAGGCGTCGTCCTCGTTTGGGAGGAAGGTGGCGAGGTCCAGATCGGTGGGGTGCGGGAGTCGCAGCTTCTCGGGGGACTTTTTCGAGCGCATCTCCACGGGGCTGGGCGACTGCACCCTCCGGAGGGTGGAGTCCCATCGGGAGGCCAAGCCCAGGATGTCGCTCCACGTGGACGATGTCGACGGCGAGGTCGACGAGCAGCAGCGGAGGTTCAAAGAGCGGGTCAAGTGCGGCGGATTCTTCGGAGGGTTTGGGATGATCTCCTCCTCCTCCTCCTACTGGCTCTCTGCCGACGATTTCGACGGCAGCCGCAGGATCTCCTCGGCTGCAGCTGCTGCCCACGGCGCCGCCGCACGAGGTGGCACGCCCCATGGTCGAACTTGGACCTGGGCCTGGGCTTTCGCCAGCCCTATGAGAGCATTTAGGCCCGCCCCCTCTTCCTCCAAGCTCAGTTACCCCATCAAGAACGGCGCCACCGCGGCCGCCACAACCAATATCATCACGGCCATGGATGCCAGCAACAACATAATCAACGGCGCAGCGCTACCGGCAGCAGCTGCAGCAGCAACAAGTTAGGCGCCAATCCCTCCTTGCTCGCTGGTTGAAGCTAGCCATACTGTTTAGTTCTCTTCCTCTTCTTCCTAATGTTTACACCTAAATCAAGCTTCGGACTTTTGCTTGTAATTTCTTGATTAAACATCTTCATTTTGACTGGTTACTTGTAATTCCGATTCATCTATATCTGTTTCCATTGCCTGTTCTGTCTCCTTTTTTCTTTGGTTTTTTAAAGGTACATAGCATTCTGTTTCCTTTTCCCCAAAGTATATTGTATCTTTTCATCCAGACTCCAGAGTTAAATGTAGCATCAGTGGATTGGATTGGTGGCATTCGTGGACAAGTTTTTTAATATATCCCTGTTTCTCTCTTCCTCACTCTGAGATTGGCACCTGAGCTCGAACCGACTGAACCCGACGGAGCAAAAGGTTTTGGTGGCGGGGCCCTAACCTTTCAGCGAGCCCAGCCAGTCAGCCAGCCAGCCTACCAACCCTTTGACTCTCTGCGCAGCGGGGAAAGGTGATGGAGACCTTACCCTGGGAAGGGTTATCATGAGGATAGATTTAGCTTGTGATTGATAGCTAGATACATACAGTTTCTCCCTCGGTCATATCATTGCTCTCCCCTCGTTCCTTCTCTCATGTGGGTCGGAGCTGGAGAGCGAGAGATCATTAGCTCCTCTGTCCTTGTCCGGGTATTGCCAAAGAGCCTAGCTTTGGGAGGGGACTGACATGGGGCACATGCTAATCTTTTCCCCGATCCGAGCCATATGGGTTGTGGGTTGTCCTCTTGCTTTCGTGGACCCCAAAGACCACCATTAACGAGCCCACCTTGCTTGTCCTTATTCGCTCCGCCAGCCCTCCGGTCCCATGCTCTGTTTCTCTCCCAAAAATACAAACCCTCGGGCATCATCAGCCTCTCCCTAAGCCAAAATTAACAAGCTCCCCTCTCTCCATCTGCACGTGAAGTGATGTAAAATGACAACTAGGGGATGCGCGCTCGTCTTCTTTTAATGGGTACTCTGTTTTCTATTCCAAGTAAAGTGGGGTGACAAAAGACGATGCACTTTCTGAGCCCCCAAGATTCCATCTGCCTTTCCACTGCATTGCCATGCCAGACTTCAACATACATAGAACGAATAATAATAATAGTAAAAGAAATAAAAAAAAAGACAACTATCTTGCTCCCACTCCATCAACGAGGCTAACTTTAACGGGCACAACGTGCCCACGCTCCCAAGCCCCGAGAAAGTAGAGAAGTATCGACGCCTACCGAGCCTAACCTTATCTCCTCGAAATGTAGCTCTCGTTTCCATTTGCCATGGCTCAACCTGTACGTGGGAAGGTAAGAAGTGTGCATGGGCTTCCATGTCTCCCAACCTCTACCTGTTTTCCTCAATCGCTGTCCATCCTCCCACGCCATTCTCTACCCCCCCCCTTTGTCCCATTCCTTCGGCAGTCGCATCTGTCGCAGTCCATTGCACTGTCATAGCTCTAATTAATCCTACTCTGGCCAGCTAGCATGGAGGGTGGGAGAAGGGACCACCGTAACGAGAACGAAAGAATCGAAGGTTACCGGCGTAGAGCACCTGCACTTGCTTCGTGGGTCCTGCCCATCGAGACCGCAGCATCTTCGCACCATTGGCGTTATTATGTTAGCGCTATTAGCATCGTTTCACCCCTACTGAGAGAGCATAGAGCATTCTTTTATCCTGCGAGGGTAATGAATGGATCGAGGAAAAGTAGGAAAGACAGAGCATGGGAAACGAACCACCTCGTTTGATGCGTGACGGAACATGGATACAGAGGACGGCTCGGCGTCGGATGAAATATTTTAGCATTCTTGGAGGAGCGACCTCCGTCCCATTCACATGGCGCCTTCTTTTGCGTGAGAAGACTCTGATATCTGTGCGTATTTAATATTCCTGCCGTGTACATTGATTGCTGCACTTGTGCTTAATACTTCTGCCTCGGTAAAAGGCGCGTTTCATGAAGCTAATAAAACTGCGACTTCTATGAATAATTATATAGCTGATCACTTCGATAATATTTTATAAAATAAATTAAAAATTATTTTTAATATTTTATATTTTTTAATTTTATTGAATGTATTTGTATTCATCAGACATAATATATCCGACTTAAAAAAAAAAAGAAGGAGAAAAAGAAAAATAAGAAGAAAGGAGGGGAGGGAAACAATAAATATGTTGCACTTGTGGCAAGGGAACTCGAGCCGAGTGATGAAGGGTTACTAGGGCTTCAAGATCGATGCAACGCTTTTTGAGTCATCCGATAATTCGTAGTAGCTGCAGTGAAGTTTAGAGTCCACATGAATTATATAAAGAATTTTTACAATTACTGATCAACGACGGTATTTCAAACGGCTCAGATCAAATTAGATACAAAATAAATCAAGATATATCAGTTCAAACTTAATCTAATTCGACCTATAATGAATTAAATCAATTTTAAAAATCAAACAGTTAAATATGAAAGAATTAATTAGTTTTCTCAAGTTGGATTGGTGAAGAGTTTATTTAAATATTAAAAATTAACTATAGAGGTGACGTCTTTCATGCATCGGTTTTTATGTTTTAAAAATAAAAATTAAAAATGGATAACTAACAAGCATGACAGATAGACCCTTGGTTGCTGCGGGTCGGTTCTGGAATTCCTGCTGCGCCCATTGGACTCTAGTTTTTCTTCCCACGAGTCCTCCCTCATACCTTTCTCTACTTTTATCCACCTCCGGTTCCATCCCATCTCCCAAGACAGGTTCAGTTGTATCTTTCACGCGAAGAAATGATTGAACTTACGACTACCGGTCCATGATGATGAGATGATTTTTCAAACAATAT
>JAOXJJ010000775.1:554657-599850 GCA_025769935.1 Phoenix roebelenii
ACTTGTAATTGCCTAGAGCTTAAGTAAGTAATATCTTATCATCCCGCTGCATTCAATTCAAAGTAAAAATTAGAAAATATAATTTTTAGAAAATTCTATTCATATTCGCTCTTAGGTTGTCACCTTGGGCAACACATCATATATTCAATCTCTACCTTTCAATAATGCCCCTTCTTTCGGAGTGGCTCTTGGTTGTACCAAGTTCAGATGGAAAATATAGAAAAAAAACATAGTACACATTCTTGCTTCGTAATTAGATTGGTCCTCCACGGCCGATCTGGTTCAACTAAAAATTTTCTCATTTAAGACATCAAACTACGTATCCAGCTCATTGACACGTCCTCTCGCCGCATCAACTATCCCGCGTTTTTGTCTCATTATTGGGTCCAGCTAGCGGCCCTCTTTTGTACATCAACTTTACTCACGGTCACGGACGACTGGAGGCCTTCTTTTGACTCATAAAAAAAAAAAAAAGAAATCCTTCTTTCAAAGCCGCTTCCCTATCAACTAATGTATGGAAGTAAAAAAGAAAACCTCTCTTTTCCCTGGTTTTATCAACCTCCTTTCCTCCTTGACGCAGAGGTAAGCGTTTTCAGATCAGTGATCTCTTTGTTGGTAGCCAGTTTCATGTAGTGACATTTCTTTGTGATAATCTTTCTTCTATGCAATCTGGAAGTTCCCTAGCCTTCATGAAACCTTTCTAGTTTCCACATTACTTATAAGTAAAAAAAAAGAAGAAAGAAGAAAGTACATTCTTCCTTACTCATGTTGTTCTTGGAGCCAACTGAGGTATTTTCATCAAATTCATGCACTGAAAGCTGCCACTCTTTGCTTCTTTGCTGTTTTTCGTTTTTATTTTAGAACATTTACCAAATCAGCTCTTTGGTTCGAAAGCTACTTTCCTTTTCCACACCTAGTTACAAAGAATTTCCGAGTTCAACAAGCTGCTATGTCTTGGAGGTTCCCTTCCTTCTCCTCTGTCCGCTCCTTTCCAATCCGTCACCTTTTGATGCAGAACGCCGTCGCTCTCTTTCAGTTTGGTACAAGTTTTCTTTGCGCTAGCCGTGTAGATTACTTCCTCTTTCATGCTGCCTAAATCTGGTCTAAAAGCCATGATTTATGCGACAAAGGTGAAAAGAGTCCATTCCGCTGACACTCTCTCCTTCTCTGTTCGTCGTCAAGGCCGATTTTTAGAGCTTTGACTGTTTGTAGTCCTCGTCATCGATATTTAATTAACTCAAAGGGATCTGCTCCTCGTTCCACCTCCTTCTACCACCAACTTGGCAACTCCTACTACCAAACGGCCTTGGATTAGAGATGCACAAGAATCGATCATTTTGGTTCCCCATTTTCTTCTGTTCCATTGTCTTCTTTGATATTGAAGCTTTGCACATTCCTCTTGGTTCCAAGCTCTCGGTTGCAGAGCATGACTACTGGATTTCCCCAAATGGGAACTTCGCGTTCGGATTTTTTAACCGATCCGATCAGCCTAACCAGTATGGAGTTGGTATTCGTTTCAACTCGATGTTGGTGCCGTCCACTGAGCAAGCGCATGTATGGGCTGCTGGGGCTCATGTTTCTGTTGGATATAATTCATCTGTTCACCTCACTGACGCTGGAGATCTCATTCTCTTTGACTCCTCTAAGGGAGCTATAGTTTGGAGTAGCAACACTCACAATTCCTCTGTTGCTTCGGCCAGCCTTGGCGACGATGGGAATCTTGTTCTCTTGAATGCACACCAGGATGTTGTGTGGCAGAGCTTTGCTACTCCTTCGGATACACTTCTTCCAGGTCAGAACCTTACCTCCTTGCTGATGCTTCGAGCAGCCAGCAGGAATTATGTATCTAGTTCCTATAGTCTGTCGATGGATACTTCTGGCCAGCTGGAACTTAGATGGGAGACTAATGTCACTTACTGGAAGACTGAAACCGCTGCCTTAAAACCAATTCTTGCTGCTGTCTTCACTAAGGAAGGGGCATTTCAGCTTCTTGACACGAGGTCGAGGCCAGTTTGGTCGAGGTTCGGAGATGATCATAATGATTCCTCTGTGAGTTTCCGGTTTCTAAGGCTAGATGCAGATGGAAATCTCAGGATGTACTCATGGGCTACATATTCCAAGTCATGGAGGATGGTGTGGCAAGCTTTGGAGAATCAGTGTGATGTCTTTGCTACGTGTGGCTCGTCAGGGGTTTGTGTACTCACTCCGTGGGGGAATACAACTTGCGAGTGCCCATTTGGATCAAACTCCAATTCAAATTTAAACTGTTTGGCTCCATACAATCAGACATGCAGTTCTGGATCAACTATGGTCACACTTAAGCACACATTCTTATACGGAATTTACCCACCTGAAGATTCTATCACTCGGTGCAGCATTGAGCAGTGCTGGAATTCATGTTTACAGGATCCTCGTTGCACATCAGTAACTGTTACTAATGATGGTAAGGCTCGGTGCACAATGAAAAGGACTCGATTCATAACAGGCTATCAGCACCCCTCTTTGAGATCCACATCCTCTATAAAGGTCTGCTTAGATCCAGTTGCTGCACTACCTCGAAATGTTTCTGCATCTTCACCTTCTTCTGCATCTTCACCTTCTTCTGCATCTTCTCTGCTCAAGCAATTATCCAAACTCCGCATGTCCTCTGCCGTCGGGCTAGCTTCAGGCACACTCGTTGCCTTTCTAGTATTCCAAATTGGTGTATTTCTTTACTTCTTGAAGAGAAGGAAAGCCACTAAGAACTCAGGAGCTGCATGGTACTCATGTCAGAATTCAATTGGTTTGTTCTCATTATCCTACTCAGAGCTGAAAGATGTAACAAGTAACTTCAAGCACCAGCTTGGGTTGAATCTGTACAAGGGTGTGCTTCCAACCAACCAGCTGGTTGCGGTCGAGGAGTTGAAATCTGATGCAGGATGTGGGGAAAACATAGGAGAGAAACAGTTCAGGTCTTGGATTTCGGTATTGGGTGGCATCCACCATAAGAACTTAGTGAAATTGGAGGGATATTGCTGCAATTCTGGCCAAAGATTTTTGATATATGAGTTTCTAAAGAATTCTTCGGTTGATAAATGGCTACAAGATGCTAAACTAAGCAGGAGGCTAACTTGGAGAAAAAGGATGGAGATATGTGTAGGAGTGGCTAGAGCATTAGCTTACTTGCATTCTGAGTGCAGGGAGTTTGTCAGCCATGGGAACTTGAAATGGGAGAATGTGGTCCTTAATGAAGAATTAGAAGCAAAGGTGACTGAATTTGGTCTGATGAGGTTCAGAAGCAATGTCATCCAAAATAGTCAGGAGGCCGAAGTGGATGTGGCAAGGTTTGGGGAAATGATTGTGATTATGGTGAGCGGCCACCAAGGAGAGGCTGATGCTTGTAGTCAGGCTTACAAGGAGTGGGTGGAGGGATGTGCCGCGAGGGTGGTGGACTCGAGGATTGGAGGGAAGTTTGATGTAGAAGAGGTGGAACGCATGTTGAGGGTTGCATTTTGGTGCATCCAACCCGATGCAAGGCTGAGACCCATGATGGGGGAAGTACTGAAAGCGTTGGAAGGTATACTATCTATCGATCCTCCACCACCTCCCTACCGTTGCTTGGAGCCCTTGGAGGAATCAGATGCTATACAGGAAGTCTGTTCCTATGAATGATTAACAGATTTATTTGGGCTTCATAATTCGGAAAGAGTGGCTTAATTATGTTGATTCAAGTACAAGATTGACATGGAAAATGATTAGAATATTAGCAGTTTTGTAAGGGCATAAATGCAAGACAGCTTGAAAGAGAGGGGTTGTTGATATTGTTCTTGTTGCAGTAATGGTAGGATAACAATTGCAGAGATAAGTTTGGCTTAGGAGAATTTCTGAGCAGCCTAACTGTTAGTACTCGAAGAGTACTGTTACAACTTGCAAGTCGTGATTTTGTCTTAAATTTAAAATATTTTTCGTTAAAGGGATGATATGAATTGTTTAATCTGAGTAATAATTTATGTCCTGTTCCTTACTTAACACCGCTAATACATCAGCAGATCAAAAATTCATGGTCATTTAAGCCTTGAACTCACAGTGTAGGTTATTTGATTCTTGAACCGTTTCCAACCTTTATGTATTCAAAATTTCACATCTCCTGGAAACTTTTAGCACTGTCTTTTCTGTCACTTTCCTTCTTAGGTTTATTTATTTATCTTCGGTGAGCTGTATCTTAAGTTGGATGTTGTGTTGTTTTTGATATTGTTACATTGTGTTTCTTATTATTCTGTGGTTCTTGTAAGTCAGGGAAATCTTCGGAAATCATCCATGCATGCTTACCTCTAAACTGATCTTGTCCAGGAGTGAGAATTTCGTTTACCGTACCATTCATTTTCCATCCCTCTCAGCATGAGTTGAATGACTCATACTACTTTTTTTTTTTTTATTGAGTTCATTTTAGTTAAGAGTTTGTAAGGATTTTCTTTTTGCAGTGGTTATCCTGAATGCAGTATTATTTTTTTGGCATATATATGAGGAGTCCAAACAGTTCTGATTTCCCAGTGTGTGCTTTGTATGATACTAAGTTCTTATGATGCTTATTTGGTTATATATCACGGAAATGTTATGTTTGTGAGTTGTGCTTAATAGGTTACAGTAATGTAGCTTGCAGACATCTAAGCTTTCCTGTAAAATATATGAAAACTGCTTTGAACTTCCATTCAGCAACTGGTAATGCTGATCTGAAAACTATTAAGTTAATTGAGGTTGCAGATTTTAGATAGAAACAGAAAGAAAATATGTAGAGATAATTACATCAATGATTGTAGAAGTAGGACAGTAAAGAGACCCCAGTATTTTGTTGCCGAACGATAAATAAGCAATAACAACCACTCTATATGATATCAAGTTGGTGTTATGGACATGATTTTGTTCTACAAGCAGTGCATTGAACTGTAATTTAGCTAGCTTAATGGCCATTATTGGCCCTTGCTCCTTTGTGCTGCTGTGATGTTTAATAGGCAGTTTGCAAATGTACCGTGCTAATCTTCTATCCTATGAGCATGACAACATAGAGCATAAATTGTCCACTTCATCCACTTCATACTTGTGGCCTGGTAATCTCAAACTCAGCTCAAATAAGAAAAGTGGGGCAAGTTTTTTTAATAAAAAGAACAGGATTATGACAAAAATTAAAAATGATAAGCAATTAATGATGTGTATATGATTAACTATTGTAGGAGTTTCGAAGAAGAAGATTGATGAAGAGGCTGATTGCATTTTGGTGTCTCTATGAGAAAAGTTGTGGCTAAGGAGGTTTTGAGGAGAATAGGGATGTGGACAACCCAAAAAAATTGGTTAAAAGAGTTGGGAGGAGAAGATGAAAACATGAAAGATTTTCAGATTTCAGATGGGAACTGAAATAGTAGATTAATTGTTGAATAGTGAATACCGATATATAATTAATTATGCATGTTCTAAGCTACAGAAACTTTTTCTTAGCTTGTATCTGTTTAATTGATGATCGGTTAATGTTACAAAACTATATGTCAAACTGCATAATAATGATACATCTTTCATCAATATTAGACTGTTGTATATTAATAGGCTAGCCGGAGATACCAGGTCCTCTAAAATTTGGGTTTCCGGCTATATCCAAATATTTTTCATAATTGTACACTTCAATGCAACTTCATAACAACTATTATATCATTATAATTGAGTTTCTATATAATATGAAAATTCAGAATTTCAATTTTTTTTCTATCTAAGATAGGTTGTACATGCAACTTTATGCAAATAAATCATTAGAGCAAAGACTTCATTATTTTTGCACTATAGATTAAAGATCCTATTTATTCTCTCCATTATATTTCTTATTCTTATGACACATACGATCTAAGATTTTATGTGCAAAATTGGAATACATAACTATTCTCATAGATTACATCATGGACACCTACCTATTGCGAAATTATTTGGTTTGCAACATTTAAACAATGAAATGTGATCCGATCTTGGGTTATACTAAGTTGTTGCAATTCTTCGAATTCTAGTTTGAAATTTCTGAGTTTCCTTCTAAAAGATTACGTTTTTCAAAGAAGAATCAGAATTGGGGGGTGATCAATCTAACATGAATTTCACATGCAACAAGTAGTGCTTGGGTTCACCATAAATAGGTTCGAGTATATAAGTTCACGCACTAAACTTCTTTTTTTTTTTTTTTTTCCCTCCAGTTGAGTCATATTCAATTTTAGATTTTTGATCCATTTCAACCTCTTTAGAACCATTCAACATTCGGGTTCATACATAATTTCAGACCCGAATGGGCTAGATAACTTGTTTATTAAATAGATTTAGTTCGAGCTTTTATTTCCGACTTTTTCAGTAAAAGGCCAGTCAAATTGACGGATTTATCTCTAAAATTTGCATCTCATCTCGATCAAACTTTGCACATTGTCATCCCTAATTAGACTGATAAGATGCCTGGCCAACTTGACTTATTCAAATTTTTTAGCATTATTATAACCAAACTGTACAGCCTGATTAGTGGAGGGTGGCTGAGTAGATTTTTTTAACTTTGTTGCTTCTTTCTGGCTACCAAACTCATACATCGTTTTAAATAGAGAGAGAGAGAGAGAGAGAGAGAGAGAGAGAGAGAGAGAGAGCCAATTATAACACCACCAAATTTTGGCACAACACTTGATAGATGGCCAGGCTGCAGCTTACGCTGCAGAGAATATTCAAAGCAACCAATCTAATATTTGAGATGGAGAGACATCCCAACTGACTGAACTGTTCGGTGTGTCGGTCAGAGAAACAGGAAAAAAAAAAAAAAAAAACTCTATAAGCCTCAATCCTCTCTTTTAAAAAAATGGTGAAAGTTGGGTTGGGACTCTGTTTATAGTAAACTAAATTTTATTCAAAGTAAGAAACTGATTTCATATGCAAAAACTTCTAACGTATATTATATTTCAATAGAATGAATGTAAATGTATCAAATTAATCTTTATTAGGCTATGATCATTAATTATCTCTCCTATTATAGCATAAATTGCTTTTGCATTTGTTAAAATGTGTAAAAAAAATAATTTTATTTTTCTAGTCCATCGTATCGGATATATCTCAGTGGTTATATATACTTATGTATAAACTCCATACAAAAAAATAATATAGGTTGATATACAATCACACTAGCAATAGAAAATATTACTGATTGATATAAATTGTTATCTGATTCCTAAAATTATTTTAATAAAATTATATTAATTAAAAAAATAATATAAATTGATATAGAATCATACTAATAAAAAAAATTATGAACGATGCAAATTGTTACTCAATTTTTAAAATTATGCTATTTCTGGATAAAATCTACTCCATCCATTGTTGATATCTGAGACAAACAGCTAACTACTAAAGGCATGCATCAAGTAAAATAGCATAATCATTGTAAATTTATCTCGCATAAACACAATAATTTATGTTTCTTGGTTGCATGTTACTCAGTCTGCTGCATGTTATTAGGTGAATAGCGACTGTCACGTATATTCACATCATGAGGCTATCATCACAGCTGCCGCAAAATTATATTTGTCATTATTTTGTATCATGCTTGTCCTGCAGGGACACCAGAATCGACTTCCTTCGTTATCCATCTCATGGTGCCGCACTAGAGTCAAAATCAAGTAGTTGACACGTCCAACTTTTCAAAATGACCGAACCACCCTCCCACATGAGCCCGGTCCCCGGAGAATCAAAAGTGTCGGTCGCCTCCGCCACCCGTCACTCCACCTTCTCGATCTCACTGCTGCCAACTCAGCAGAGACTTCCGGAAACACGAAAAAACCCACCTTCTTCACACCCCAAACCCACTCCACACGGTCCCACTACTTCATAGAGAGGGCTTAATACTGGGTGTCGGGCCACGAAGCTTTAGAACAAGCCAAAAAGAATAGGAAACGCCCCTGGCCCCTCACCCAACCCTCGCAGAGCCGCCAAATAGCCTTCGTCTCTTTCTCTCTCCCTCGCCCATCGTCCCTCGGAGACTCCGTCAAGGACGCAAGACTGTAAAATTTCCGGGTTTTTTTGCCTTCAGTTTATCAAATTCCCGAGGGCTTTTGTTTGTTCTTTTTGTGGAAAAGAAGAAGGGTTGGGCTGCTCTTTCTTCCGTTAAAGAGAGAGGCGCACTCCCACCGTTTGGTATAACGTCGCTTTCCAGCCCCCGCTCTCTCTTTCTTCTCGTGCGTTACAAAGTAGTGGCTTTTGGTAGAGCTATCGCTTCCTCCATCTCTATCTCTGTCTGAGAGCTGAGGGTGGGTCTTCTCTGCTGCGGCCTCGCTGCGGGGGTGAATCTGGAGGCGCCGGCGGGGAATTTGGTGGAGAATTGGAGCAATTCGGGCTCAAAGGTGAGACCTTTCTCGGATTTCTCGAAGGAATTGGCTGGATCGAAGCTCATTTGCTAATATATCGCTTCCATTTATGAGAGATTTTGTGGCATGAGAAAATATGGCAGAAAAGGGGAGATTCTGGTAGCTTTCCTTTGCTAACGTTCTTATGTAGTAATTAATTTGATGTGAGGGAATGCATCTGGTTTTTGGTAGGAGGAGAGCTTTGAATCCGAGAGGATGTGGTGCATTGGCTGCTGATTGGGCTGAGGTACAATCTCTTCTTCGCTTTGGTCTCGTGAGAAGAAGCTTTTTCTCCTGAGTAATAACCATGGAGGCAGATGGAGAACCAGGGGTCAGCATCAACCTTTCCTTTTTTCCTCTTGACGAAAATTAATTACTCTTCCTCCAAATTTCAATTCGATGCAATGTAGCTTTTCCAAAATTTCTATCTTTCCTGTTTGTTTTCTCCCAATAAGTTCTCCTATTGATGGTGTACCCCAATTGTTACTTCCTTACCCTTTAGACTGAATTATGGTTTCTTGTTTGCTGTATCTGTGTCTGTGAAGAAATCTTTGAAGCATCAAGGCAGTCAGGTATGCCAGATCTGCGGTGATGGTGTCGGCAAGAACGTGGATGGAGATCTTTTTGTTGCGTGTGATGTATGTCGGTTTCCTGTTTGCCGGCCGTGCTATGAGTATGAGCGGAAGGATGGGACTCAGTGCTGCCCCCAGTGCAAAACCAAGTACAAGAGGCACAAAGGTTTGGATTTCGGCTTCATATTATTACTTATCTGCATTGTTGTGGTTTTATTTACCATCATAATTTGATCTTTAATAATCTGTGCTCGTTATACTGATTGAATTTTAGGGAGTCCCGTGATTCATGGGGAGGAAGGAGATGATGGGGATGCTGAGGATGTTGGCAGTGACTTCAATTACCCATATGGAAACCAGGATCAGAACCAAAAGATTGCTGACAGAATGCTGGGCTGGCGCATGAGCTATGGTCAGAGGGAGAATGTTGGGCCTCCGAAGTTTGATAGCGGGGAGATTCCTCGGGGTCACATCCCTTTCCTCTCTCATAGCCAGCCGGTGCGTTTTTTTACACTCTAATGATGCATTCTTTATCAGTCAAATTGGGTGATGGATTAGGGCAATTCTACAGCTGTTATTGATATGATCATTTTTTATTTGACTTCTGCAGGTCTCAGGGGAATTGTCAGGAGCATCTCCTCCTTATCATGTCATGTCTCCTGAAGTGGGCGGCGGTGGAAAGCGCGTGCATCCATTTCCATATGATGCGAATCATTCATGTAAAGAAATTTCCTTTTATGATTTCTTGTGTCCAGCATTTAGTGTATTAGATGACTGTGAGTGTTATTCATTGATGATTCTGATAACTAGAACTCTGCCTGTCTTCTTCTTTGGTCAGCTAATCCGTCAAGGGAGTTCTCTGGCAGTTTCGGAAATGTTGCCTGGAAAGAGAGGGTTGAAGGGTGGAAGATGAAGCAAGACAAAAATGCAGTTCCCATGACCAATGGCACCAGTCATGCCCCTTCTGAAGGCAGAGGAATCACAGATATTGATGCATCTACAGAGTATAATATGGAAGACGCCCTACTGTGAGTTTCTCTCCGCTGAAGAAAATCTTCCTGAAATCATCAATTTATATTGTTTGACCATGGCCGGGCTCATAATTTCTTAATTAAAAATTTTGACATTACTGATTGTTATTCCAGATTTTTCTCATGATTTTGTCTTGGATCTCTGATATTATTGTGAATTTGTTGAGCACTTCAATTCTGTGCCTGCTGAAGTTATTATTTCTTGCCATTTCTGAGTTCATGTCCAGTATTTGATCCATATATCTTTTTGATTACATCCATGCCGCACATAGTTATGTATGGGATATTAAAAGAAGGTGCTAAACCTAACTCATTAATACATGTGTTCATCTGGTGCTGTTACTAAGTTTCTATTTGTTTAATTATACATCTTTTTTTTCTGGCAATTTATATACATTTAAATAGCCAAGTATTTGTGTACAGTCTTTGTTTCAGGACAAACACATCTGAGGGAAACGATTTAGTTTGATCTTTCTGTGTGATATGCTAGCTCTAATGCATTCTTAAATACAAAGTAGTTTGCAATGATTTTAACAACCGTCTTTGGCAGTTCTTTTGTCACTTGCAGATGCGATTGAAATTCTTGAACTTCTTGTTCTATACACTTATTGGGGATTTGATCTATTTAACCTACTCTGATATTGGAATCCACGTGTCGGTTGTAAACTAAAAGCGACAAAAAGAAAAAAAAATGTTACATGCTTGCACCATACACTCAATTTAGTAGGTGATTGTCTATGTTTCATAGGTTTTGCCCATGTGTCTAGGTAGGTTCCCAAAACCTAGGTGATGCTCACATGTTGGTGCTCCAGATGGTGCCTAGGAATGTTAGGGCTTGTTTGTCACTCAGCCATCTATGCAACTGCTTGTGTAGTTGCATGTGATAACACTATGGTGCCAAACTGATGGCAGATGACTAAGAATGACATATGTATACTTATTTGAAGTCATGTATTGACAGATACGTCATCATCTGGGCTGCATGAAAACAAAAACTTATTTGTTACTAGTTTAAAAAACTGAAAAAATAAGTTCATCTTTATGTTCTTACGATTCTTATATGTGATGGGCATAGCAAGAACATGCATGCTGGTGAAAGAAGCTGTCTAAAACTTCTGTATTTTATGAAAGAAAGGTACTTTTCTTATTATTGTCCTAATAAGCTAAGGTTAACTGCTTCTACTAGGAAGTTAATATGAGCCTTATTTTAGTCTTGACATCTTCTGGTTGCTTCGAAATCTTTTATATTAGCATGGCTAGTATCTAACTTCCTTAACTGGGTGCCTTTAGTTTCCAGGTAAACAATGCTGTTTTACAATCTACTTCTTCGCTTGCTGAAATTGCATCCCTGTAAATTCTTCATGGTTTTGTTCACCATGGATGACTCATGACTGTCTTTCTGAGCTACTTTGTCTGAAATGCAGGAATGATGAAGCTCGCCAGCCTCTCTCTAGGAAAGTGTCCATTCCATCGTCCAGGATAAACCCATACAGGATGGTCATCATCTTACGGCTTGTTATCTTGTGCATTTTCTTACACTATCGTATCACAAATCCTGTACGCAATGCATATGCTTTGTGGTTATTGTCTGTGATATGTGAAATCTGGTTTGCCATGTCATGGATATTAGATCAGTTCCCAAAATGGTTTCCAGTGAACCGTGAGACATATCTTGATAGACTGGTTTTGAGGTGATTTCTCTTTTAACTATTATAGTAACGATGACCAAGTTTGCAGGCACCAAGTCCAGGGTGTTCCTTACTCCACTGTACTTATTCAATGTTCACTTAAAAATAACAGGTATGACCAAGAAGGTGAACCATCTCAGCTGGCTGCTGTTGACATTTTTGTTAGTACGGTTGACCCTATGAAAGAGCCACCGCTTGTCACTGCCAATACTGTGTTGTCTATTCTAGCTGTGGATTACCCTGTTGATAAGGTCTCTTGCTATGTCTCTGATGATGGAGCTGCTATGCTGACATTTGAGGCCTTGTCTGAGACCTCAGAATTTGCAAGAAAATGGGTTCCTTTCTGCAAGAAATATAGCATTGAACCCCGAGCTCCCGAATGGTACTTTGCTCAGAAAATTGATTACTTGAAAGATAAAGTTCATCCCTCATTTGTTAAAGATCGCAGAGCTATGAAGGTATACACTAGCATTCTTATCAACTTGTAGTTCTCTGTTTTTATTACGTGTTTGTATTAACACCAATTTGTACAATGCAGAGGGAGTATGAAGAGTTTAAAATTCGCATCAACGGCCTTGTAGCAAAGGCACAAAAAGTTCCTCCGGAGGGATGGATCATGCAAGATGGTACACCTTGGCCCGGAAATAATACCAGAGATCATCCTGGAATGATACAGGTTGGTGCTTTACTGCTGTGAGCTTAATAGATTCAATAATAACCAATAAAGACAATGTAATCTGTGTTTGTTATAGTAAAATGGTCAGGTTGAAAAACTTTCTGTTCGTATTGACTACCAGAACAGTAATGAGAATCAAAAGTAATCTCCAGTCCATGGTTACTGTACACGCATGCTTCACATATCTTAAATTAGCAAACACCTCTTGCACTTCTACTTTTTTCCTCTGCATATTCTTCGTTTTGCTTGGTAACTGTAAATAGAGAATGAAGACTTCTTTCTTTAGGTTACTTCTATAAAGCCTGTAAAATCAACTCAATTTACTTTCCCATGTTCGGCAGGTTTTCTTAGGCCAAAGTGGTGGGCTTGACAGTGAGGGTAATGAGCTTCCACGATTAGTTTATGTGTCCCGTGAGAAACGTCCTGGTTTCCAACATCATAAGAAAGCTGGTGCAATGAATGCTCTTGTAAGTAGTTGATCATGCAATCGTTGAACTTTGTTGCATTTGGATGTTCTTCCTTTGTTAATAAATGTAATGTTCCTCTACAGGTACGTGTCTCGGCAGTCCTTACCAATGGACCATTTTTGTTGAATCTTGACTGTGATCACTACATAAACAACAGTAAGGCATTGAGGGAAGCAATGTGCTTTCTTATGGATCCGAACCTTGGGAAGCATGTTTGCTATGTACAATTTCCGCAGAGGTTTGATGGTATTGATAAGAATGATCGTTATGCCAACCGGAATACTGTATTTTTTGATGTAAGTGTAGCCTCTCTTTTTTCAAACTACTTCATTTTGTTCAAAATTCGTTTATATTTTTTTAATGTTGTAAATATTGTGAATGTCAAGCCTCATTAGTCTATCAATTTTTTGTTCCCGCCTAATAAGGGTCTTGGTGCAATGGTAAGGTTACTCCATTGTGACTTGAGTGTTGCAAGCTTGAAACATGGAAATAACCTCTCCGCATGCAGGGGTAAGACTGCATATTTCTGACCCTTCTGAGAACCCTGCGGTTCCAGGAGCCTTGTGCACTAAGACACCCTTTTTGAGGATGAGGCTTGGTGCAACCATATGGTCATTGCATTGTGACATGATTATCATGGTCCGAAACATGGAAACAGCCTCTCCGCATGATGGGATAAAGCTGTGTACATCTGACCATCCATAGAGCCCTACAATGGCTTCATGCAATATGACACCCTTTATATTCTTAATGGTCAAGTTTATGCACACTTGGCAATCAAAGATACTGTACAAGTTTAGTATATGGTGACCAGCTTCTACTTGGCCTAAAACTCACAAGTTAATACTACAAGCTTGTCAGTGGTACTGGATTGGTAATCATCTGCTACTTCTAGACCCATCTGATGATTTTTTATTTTCTTCCTTTTTCATTCTAGATTAATTTAAGAGGTCTCGATGGGATCCAAGGCCCTGTTTATGTGGGTACAGGATGTGTCTTCAATAGAACAGCTTTATATGGTTATGAACCGCCTATTAAGAACAACCAGAAGAAAACTGGCTTCCTTTCTTTATGCTGTGGTGGTTCAAGGAAGAAGAGTTCAACATCAAGAAAGAAGAGTTCAGACAAGAAGAAATCAAGCAAACATCTTGACAATTCTGTACCAGTATTTAATCTGGAAGATATAGAGGAGGGAGTTGAAGGTATTTCTAATTTATCATATTTCTTATTAGCTGTCATAGCAGCTACATTATGCCAAGTAACACCAGCATAACTCAGATTTTACATGCATAAAGTTATCTAATCTTTGGCCAAATAACTGTTTTTGCACTTCCATTTAATTCTTGTAAAATATATGGAATTACTTATGATGGGAGAAGGAATTAAATTGTTTGCATGAATGGGTTATGTGATGTGATTAAGATGCCGGCATAATGGAAAGACACAGTTTGCTTACATCTTCTGCTGTTCATTTAATGATTTAATTTTATTCACGTCTAAGATTTTTCGTGTTGGTTTTTCCACTGGAAAGGGTAACTTTTCTTCTTCTAATGTTTAAGGAAGAGCACAGCGGATGTATAATTTCTGGTTCTTCTTATAATTGTTGTTATTTTATTCTGTTCTGTGGCTTTACAAACCTTGCCACCTTTACAAATGTGTGGACTTAACTACCTCAGTCTCATTTTAGTGTAGTCTTCTGTATTTCTGTATAGTTTAGTAACTTTAGTTAATATTTTCTTTTTTCGACCTGGTGAGGTGAGACCTTATTGTTCTTCTGTTTCTTGTCTTGGAAAATTTAGGTGCTGAATTTGATGATGAGAAATCACTCCTCATGTCACAAATGAGCTTGGAGAGAAGATTTGGTCAATCAAATGTCTTTGTTGCTTCTACACTGATGGAAAATGGTGGAGTTCCTCAGTCAGCAACTCCTGAATCTCTCCTAAAAGAAGCTATTCATGTAATTAGCTGTGGTTATGAGGATAAGACCGAGTGGGGAAGTGAGGTATCAAAGCAGCCACTCAAACCTCTTTTATTGGCTTCTCTTTGGTAGCCTGTCTTCCTAAAATCAAACTGTATTTTCTAGCATTGATCTGTATAGTTGAAACAACTTTGTACATTGACATCGTTGTCATTTATATTATATCTGGAGTCCAGAAAGAAGCTTCTTTATAATCCTTTATGGCTAACCTGAATACCTGCTTCTTGTTGTTGACAACCTACTTATTACATTAATGTGAAGAAACCTTCTTGTTAATTGATTGTTTTCAGAGTTTTAGATTTTTAATAAGTACTGTTGGGAAGCTATTTACTACGTTCATGTGAATAAATCTTCTTATTGATTGATTTGTTTGCATAGATTAAATTTTTAGTAACCACGTTTCTCAAATTAAAAGCAAAGGGCAACTATTTAGGCTGTTAAGGCTTCCAGGAACTGGCTGGCCAAGTAATACTTTTGGCAGCCCCAATTATTAAACAGATGGCAAATATACTTGATAACCTATTGGTGATATTCTATATATACCTAAAATCACTACAAAGTTGTATATTATTTGTAAAAATTGGTGCAGCTAAATCTGTAGAAATTTGTTCCCAAGCATAGTTCTGTAACGAACAAGTTTAAGAAACCAGTGTACAAGATTGTTTGACAAAAAAGAAGCCACCATTCATATGCTAACACATAAACATGAACCTAAACAGGTAGATGCCCAAGTCAAAGAAGAAATAATGATTCATGAAATTTTATATGCTATGTAACCAATGAATGAGTAGTATAGCTGATATAAGCAATTATGCCAATTTAATGACATTGTAGATTAAACTTCTCCTTTTCAGTTTGTTGAGGATTTCTCTGTGCCAGTACATATGTTCTCCATTTTTGTGTTTTAATTGCAAGTAGTGCCCGTTACTGTCTGTTTATTCTTCTGACTTCTCACCCTTTCAACAAACAGCAGAAATGCCTGGCATAAATGCTACAGATTGGAAATTGGTGTAAGAAGAAACTGGAAGACCACCAGAAACATGATATGATCAACTTAACCCTACCATGTCTTTTTTCACCACATTTTGGTTGCAGAAACCTACATTTTTTTTTCTCTGTATATAATCAACTGTTTGGATTCTTAATATGCCTGTATTGTTATGACCATGTCTTTATATAGTCATACTCATTCATTTCCTTTCAAGCGTGATATGTGCTCCTCTTTTCTCATTTCTAAAGATGAATCTCCACTGAATATTCAAAAGATGACTCTCCACTGAAAAGTAGGTGGAGGCAGATGGACAGAGATAAATCTAGTTTTTAGAGTACTCTTTTTCTTCTTTAAGCCAGCTTTGCAGTATTGTAGTCTTAGTCATTGAAGCCATTTCCTAGTATATTGGTTTTCTAACAGTAGTTTAATTATTAATGCAGATAGGATGGATCTATGGTTCAGTTACAGAAGATATTCTTACTGGGTTCAAGATGCATGCTCGAGGTTGGCGGTCAATCTACTGCATGCCTAAGAGGCCTGCCTTCAAAGGATCAGCTCCCATTAACCTTTCAGATCGTCTGAACCAAGTGCTTCGTTGGGCTTTGGGATCTGTTGAAATTCTTTTCAGCAGGCATTGCCCTATATGGTATGGCTATGGAGGAAGACTGAAATTTCTGGAGAGATTTGCATACATCAACACCACAATCTACCCACTTACTGCAATTCCTCTTCTTCTATACTGTATGTTGCCTGCAGTCTGTCTGCTCACTGGGAAGTTCATTATCCCTCAGGTATTTGACATTGTCTATTGGATTGTGTTCATTTTGTTTTATCACACCGCAATTGCTTTTCCTTTGGCTAGAATGTTTTTGTAAGCCAATGGTCATACCAGAGTTCCTCTTATACAGTTTGTTAACATGATATGAAAGTTGATCATAAGAATTGATGTCTAGAAAAAAAAAGAGTAATTTCTCATTGCTTGGGAAACTGGAATATCTTGCAAACCATCAGAATGTATACCATGTGTATCTCCCAAGGGACCTGATTGAGATGAAGCAGTACTTGTGCGATTATACGCTACTGAATAATGGCTGCTGGTGATTTTTGAATGCAGATCAGCAACTTTGCAAGTATTTGGTTCATCTCTCTCTTCCTTTCCATCTTTGCCACCGGCATACTAGAAATGCGGTGGAGCGGCGTCGGAATTGATGAATGGTGGAGGAATGAACAGTTCTGGGTCATTGGAGGTGTCTCCGCCCATCTCTTTGCCGTGTTCCAAGGCCTTCTTAAAGTGCTTGCAGGCATTGATACCAACTTCACAGTTACCTCCAAGGCATCGGATGAAGAAGGTGACTTTACTGAGCTCTACATGTTCAAGTGGACCACACTTCTGATACCACCAACAACTCTGCTCATTGTTAATCTGGTGGGTGTGGTTGCTGGTATCTCTTATGCAATCAACAGCGGCTACCAGTCATGGGGTCCGCTCTTTGGGAAGCTCTTCTTTGCCTTCTGGGTTATTGTCCATCTCTACCCCTTCCTCAAGGGTCTGATGGGTCGGCAGAACCGCACGCCGACAATTGTGGTAGTCTGGTCCATTCTTCTGGCTTCAATCTTTTCCTTGCTGTGGGTTCGTGTTGATCCCTTCACCACAAGGGTGACAGGCCCAGATGTCCAGCAATGTGGGATCAACTGCTAGAATAATGAAGGTTTCGATGAACAAGGTTGCATGAAGATGTATTATGTGCTTATCAACTGAAGGAACAGAAATATTTAGCTGGTGGTGATTGTGTTGTGTTTGTAGATAGAAAGGTTCAAATGTTGGCTATTCCATAAGTTAAAATCATCATGTTCATTAGAACACTTACGTCAATAATAATGTTGCATCACATGGAGAATCAAATATTTCAACTCTTCGAGAACTTTGGCAAGTTTGAAAAGGGTGCATGTAGCAGCATTATTTTCTGTCGTGATGCATCCAGTGTTGGAGAAGTGTCAATAATGTTTGGTTCTAGAATAGCAAAAATTGGGAAGAGCAAAAGTTAGGCTTATAACTTCTGATTCTATACGATGTATTATGTTAATTTTTGTTTGGTTCCACTTTTAACTTTTCGGCTTTAAGAAAAATAAGAAGTATATATAAAATTCCTAGTCTTGAGTAATAATTTATAAAAGCTTATGGACAGAGCGGGGCTTTATCCAAAGTTTAATCTATGCAGTTTAGTTTAGGTTCTACATTATAAGATTATGCTATAATATTTTATGCTACAGTGTCATTTGCGTCAAAAATCAAAGAGAATGCACGTTTCAATGCTGTTAAAGTAGGGTTATGGTGGCTTCCCTCCTCAGGAGGTTCGGTGGTCCTTGGTTCTTGGGTACTAACAGTATGATTTGGTTTGATTACAGCTTGGTTTGGTGCTTCAAACCAACGTGAAGTCCATTATAGGTGAGACAAATTAAGAAGATGCTGCAATGAAACTTTCTGACATCTCTTAAAGATAGACCAAAAATGCTCTACACCTTGCCACGCCTTATTTTTCTGAAATTTCAGCGACATCTTATAGCGTTAAATAAGACCTCGTTCATAGTCTTGAAATTGATCGCATGGATTGATGAAATTTTGTTGATAAAAATCCTTTCTTGGATGGTTCAACCTTTAGTCTATTTGCAACAACCTAGTAGTAAATTAGAACACCTGCATATCTTTAAACTGAAAAAGGTGAAAGAATACAATTGTGTGTTTTATAATGGCCATCTAGCTACTTGAAGGGTAGATATTAACTCCAATCTAAGTGCCTATTTTTCATACTTCTTTTGAGAGCGGCTTCGTGTATTCCAATATAATCAGTCAACTTTTACACAAACCAACAGAACTACTGTTGGTACTTGCATCATAGATTTCAATTTGCCGGTATATGCTTATCTTGGGAACAGTTATCTGATTTACGATTTGGGGAAATAGAGGGATAACTTTGGAGAAGATAGCTTGAAGTGGGACGAAGTTCAACCAATTGACATGGTGGAGAGCAAGTGAGATAAAAAGAAAACCGAGTTCTCTGATTGAATGTCATATGATGTCATAGATAGGTGAGTTATTGCTGTGGACAAGGAGTGCTCATCTTATTCCGAAAAGAGATACTAGTTTCTCTAACATGATAAATTTGTTTAACCAAATACTGCATTTAGTAGTTGATATGAAGCAAAGAAATCAAGCATTATTTGATTCACTTAGGTGTAGAAGTACTAGAACATGGTAATGCAAGTTATATAGGGCTTTGCATTTTCATGCAACAGCAAAAAGAAAGAGGTAGTACTGCCTAATAAGATCGCATGAAATAGTCTCGAGGAAAGGAACAAAATACTCCATTAAGTACTATGGTATTCCTGCCTAACAAAGAAATCGGGTCTGGTTGGGGTCACTCAAGATCCAACCATCGCCCTTCGAATGCTCAGGGACTTATACAGCATACATACATTTGTAGATGATTGACATCAACCAATGGTTTTGGCTTGCGCGCATAGGTATAATTCCAGCACCTTTTCTAGTGGCCTCCAAAGTCTGATTTTGGATCCATATTTTGCTTTCAAAAACAATGCACAAAAGCGGGGCAAGCCAGACTAATACCTATATTGAGTTACAGTAGTACAATCAGAAACCAAGTGGAAGCAAAGTCCAGTAGGGTTCTCATCACAGTCTCGTTTCTCTCTCAATCAAGATTTACTGTCTCTGTACTGGACTCTGTATTAATATCACACAGTACAATGTTAGTACAGTATGGTATAGTTTTTTTTAGCATACCAAGTGTCAGTATGCTATTCACACTAACACCACATTTGCATATGCTCGTGCATCCCAATTCATACAAACTATGAAGTGTTTTTAACTTCTATAACAAAATTTTCTGCCGGTAGTTGAATTCTTTTTTTACATCTACAAGGTTTGGTACCAATCACTTTCTCCGGCGCATGATCAATATCTGACGGTTCTGCAGAACGTTCTCAGTCGCTTTTCAGGCTGGTCACACCGGAGCAACGATTTTGACACCCACATCTTCTATTTAAACCACCCGGCCCGGCCCGACCCCACCCAACCCCACTTTCCGTTTAATCCAACGGGCCCTTTCTCGTTCTTCTACGCTTCCTTCTCTCGTGTCGTCTTCTCTTTCCCGCCCACCGCCACACTCTCCTTCCCTCCTTTTTCGCCTGTGGATTAGGGTTTTGCCCATCACCTTTGTCGTCGCCGTCCGCTGCCATTGCCTCCGCGGCCGCCTTCATGGAGGAGAACACAGACGCGGCGAACAACCTCAGCATCGGTGTATCCTGCAAGAAGAACCAAATCGAAGTCCAATACCAAAAAGTTCCTCTTCTTCTACATTAGTCTCGCGAATGTGAGCCCTCCCTGTGTCCCTTCTGCATATGTTTAAAGATCGACCAGCTCTCTATACCTACTTTTGTCTTGTCTCGTCTCATCTCTCTTCGAGTGTGTTTGTATCTTCAAAAGAATCTCCTTTCCTGTTATTTTTGCATTTGAGCTGCTGGCCAGTAATTCTTTCTTTTGACGCTTGAATTCTTGATTCGGATCACCTGTTTCTTGAAAGAGAGTTTATTTCTTTAAAAGAAAACCTTGCTTGCTGTTTTTGGATTTGATCTCTTGGCTGTAGCTTTAACTGGAGTTAAGGTTGAAGGGTTTTATCCGGGTACAGTTCTTTCTTTTGATTCTTGAATTCTTGATTCGGATCCCTCCATATTGGAAGAGGGGTCTATTGTTGAATTAAATTAAATTTTTTAAAATTTTAAAACCGCATGCCAAACAAAGCCAGCCACGGCTAACCAAATATTTGACTTGGTCAACGACCAAGTGACAAGCATCCGCGTACAAGCAAGAGAGCAAACATGAAAATATCCTCAAAGGAAGCAGGTCAAGACAAATGTTATGCATCCACGTGCAAGAGCAAGCATGAAAAGACTCCCCAAAGAAGGAAGGAAGCATGGGCGGCCAATATGCAACAAGCCGCAGGATCAAAGGAGCACAAGAAGACACGTCATCAATCTACGGAAGGAGAGTCTGCTTCTTTTGATGCGCCTGAGCCTATATAAAGGCTTTAGGGATCATTTTAAACACAATGAAAAATTTCTCTTTTCCTTCTTGTTCTTATTCTCTTCTCCTCATAATTTCAATTATTTTTCTGAGTTTTTTTTAGCTATCTACAAGCGTAAACGTTCTCTTCGTTTTTTCCTGGAGGCGTACTGATGGGGAAGACGTAGTTCTGTATTGGATCGTCGTATCTCGAGGAATCTGTGCCAGCGGACCCGTGTGTGAGGGGCATAAACTTTTTTGGGACAGCGCGTTAGCGTGCTTCGATCCACAAGCTATCTTTTATTTCTTTATTTTATTATTCTATTTTCAAGTAAATAATTTGCTAGTTTATTATTCTTATTTACTATTTATGAATATTAAAAACATTTAATTATTGATTTATCAATTATATTTGTGCATCTAGGCTAATAATGCAAAAAAGTTTTTGTATTGTTAGTACTAGATTTTAAATTGCAACATTTATTATACATTTTGCTGCATAATTGCAAATTGTTATATTTTAGTAGTTACACATTTATGCTAGCTTCACTTCAATGCTTAATTTTTCAAACAAAATTTTAGATTGCCTAACCTCCAAGAGGTTTATTAATACCTCCATTTGGACTTCTCACGGAGTAATTTCAGATTCCATTCAAACAGAAATTCGAAAATTGATTAATTTATAGAAGCTAGCTTAATATTGCAGTTACAATGAAATTGAATGATATCTAGTGAAATTATCCATTGAATAACGGTGTCTAAGAAAAGTTTGTCAAAATGGCCTACCATCGATTTGGAGCTGATCTGGCTGTTATTCTTTGAATTTTTCAACTAGATATTTAAAGTTCAAATTAGATATCAGTGCAATAATTTAATATAAACTTTCTCATTTCCACAGATGTCAAAATTGTGTTAAGCTACAAATCAATGGCTTTCCACACATCTGAAAATCTTAGTACTAAACTTAAAAAGTTTGATGGTCAAAACTTTAGGAGGTGGCAGAATCAAATACGGTTTGGCTCACCACCCTAGGCTTGATCTCAGCCATTGGTGAGAGTACTACTGAAGTCAGTAATGGGTTAACCCATCTGCTTTACGACCTGCTACTTGCCGCAATTCAAACCCTGCTCCTTCCTCTTCCCAAACTGTTGCTGCTTCCTCCACCTCCTCCACCAGGACTCCAGAAGAAACAAACTACCACCGTCTTCATAGAATCCTAGGAGTTTCGGATAGGCTTTATGATATTTATTATATAGCTAAGAGTGCCAAGGATCTCTAGGATACCCTAAAAAATAAATATGGACTTGATGATGCCAGGGTAAAGAGATTCAAGGCCTCTGACTTTAGCAAGTTTAAATTTGTTGATCCAAACCTATGAATGATCAAATCCATGAATATGAAACCCTGGTTCTTCAACTCCAAGCAAATGGAATCCACCTAGATGACTCTTTCCATGTTGCCTGTATCATAGACAAACTTTTCTCTACCTGGTCAGACTTTGCCAAGACTTTGAGCCACACCCGAAGTGATCTATCTCTAACTCAAGTCCTAAATTCTATTAGGATTGAAGAACAACATCGCCTTAGGAAAAAATCACACTCCTCCAATCCTTTGCCCAAAGTCAACAATGTTGAATCCAAGCCCAAATCCAAAAATCAGAATTGTTCTTTCCACCCAATCCTAAACACAACAAGTCCTTCAAGAAGAAATCATTCAACCATAGGAACTCCTTTCAGCCCAACAACAAAAGATCCAACTTCTCTCACAACCAAAAAAATGGAGAAAGGAGGAGAATTTGTTCGTTGATGTTTTGTCTGTGGTCGGACCATCCATATGGCCAACCAATGCTTCTACAAGATCACTACTCTTCGTCAACCTAGAAATAAGTGTCCTGCCACTTCAAAATAGCAGGATAACCACAATAGTGTAATCCCAGAGATATGGTACTCTTAAGTACTAGAGAATTTTTTCTCGAGTAGTCCAATGATCATTGTTAGGGTTGTGAGTATATTTACTCAGTCGGTTTGCAGAGTATGCAATATCAGGTCTGGTATAACTTGCAAGAAATCCTAGAGAACCAATGATTTGGGCATACAAGCTTTGATTGACTGGATCACCTAAGTTTTTATTTAGATGAAGAGATGGATTATAGGAAGTAGATACAGGATGACAATTAGATTAGTGAAACTTTTTAAGAATCTTCTCCACATAGTAGCTTTGGGATAAAGTTATTCCATCTCCATTTCTTATGATTTTAGTATTTAGGATTAAGTCTGCTTCTCCTAAATCTTTCATATCAAATTTTAGAGATAAAGATTGTTTTACTTCATTAATAATTTCTTAGTTTGTTCCAAAAATTAGGATATCATCTACATATTGACATAAAATTATAATTTTGTTATTATTCTTTTTATAATATACACATTCATCTGTGTTATTAATTTTAAATCAATTAATTAGAATTATTTCATCAAATATAAGGTGCTATTGTTTGGGGGCTTGTTTTAGACTATAAAGAGATCTAATCAACCTACATATCTTTTTCTCTTGACCTGGGATAATGAAACCTTTGGGTTGGTCCATGTAGATCTCTTCATCCAGTTTTCCATTCAAGAAAGCGGTTTTAACATCCATTTGATGTATAACCAGCTTATGAATGGAAACCAATGCAACAAGGATCCTAATAGTAATGATTCTAGCTTAGGGGACATAAACATCAAAGAAGTCAATCCCAGATTTTTGAGTAAGACCTTTGGCTACTAACCTAGCCTTGTATTTATCCATTGTTCTATCTAGTCTAAGTTTTTTCTTAAAGATCCATTTACACCCTATGTGTTTACTTCCTGGGGGTAGGTTTGCCAATTTCCAAGTGTGGTTTTGAACTATGGATTGCATTTTATTATCTATTGCTTCTTTCTAGAAGGGGACATCTAAAGTTTCATGGCATCCTCTAAAGAAGTAGGAGAGTCTTCTATTAGAAATGTGTAGTAGTCTTCTCCAAAGTTCTTTTCAACTCTAGTTCTTTTATTTCTCCTAGGTTCAGTTTCTTCTTTTTCTTCCTCTCTAAATTTGGTTCTGCTTGAACTAGTCTCTAGATTATTATTGGTATTTGTTTGATCATTTATCCTTATTTTAAAGGAAAATATACTTTCAAAGTAGATTGCATCTCTTGCTTCCATTATGGTGTTGATATTAATTTCATTTATTTGAGAGTTAAACACTAAAAATCTATTAGCATTACTGTCAATTGCATATCCTATAAATATTGCATCTACTATTTTGGGTCCTTTTTTTTCTGAAATTTTTACTTTAGCTAAGCAACCCCACACTTTTAAGTATTTTAAGTTAGGTTTTCTATGTTTTCAGATTTCATATGGGGTTTTATCATTATGTTTGAATAGAATTCTGTTCAAAATATAAGATCCAGTTATTAGTGCCTCCTCCTAAAGATTTTTTGGTGCACCTAAACTAATTAGCATAGAGTTAACCATATCAATTAAGGTTATATTCTTTCTTTCAGCTACTCCATTAGATTGGGGTGAATAGGGAGCTGTCAGCTCAAATGAGGTATATTCACCTCTTCTATCAGACCTTAAGGTTTTAATTTTTTATCTAGTTAGTTTTCAGCCTTTGTTTTATAGATTTTGAATTTATTTAAGACCTTATTTTTAGCTTTAATAAGATAAATGTGACAATATCTAAAAAGGTCATTTATGAAAGTTACAAAATATTTGTTTTCACCCTTTGAGGTTCTTCCTGAGTCACATACATCACTATATATGAGATCAAGGAGATCAAAATCTCTACTTACAGAATGGAAGAGTCTTTTAGGTAATTTGGCCTCTATACATATCTCACATTTGCCATTATTCTTAAATTCTGATTTTGGGATTAAGTTCAAGTGCATTAATCTTTTAATTGAACTGTAGTTTACATGTCCCAGCCTACTATGCCAGACAACAGGAGAGTCAATATGAAGAACAATAGAAATTTTATTCATAGATGGAATAATTACATTGAGTTTGAATAACCCATCACAAAGAAAATCTTTTTCGATGAAAGAGACCATGGGTTACTACAATTCGGTATCCTTGCTGGACAAGCAAGGATCTACTAACTAGATTTTTACGGATGTTTAGAACGTGGTTCACGCCTTGCAGAGGGAGGATCTTTCCAGAGGTAAGTGTCAGATCCACTCGTCCCACTCCAAGCACGTGTGCCACAACATTATTTCCCATGGTCACAGTTTCTCCACATGAGACCTGATAAGATGAAAATCAGAAGCGATCAGAACAAATATGTATACTAGCTCCGGTATCAATCCAGACAAGTGCTAATTGGGTCATGTTAACTTCAGGTATGAAAAAAACAGACCTGATAGCAGTTCCAGAAGAGTTAGCCCCACAGGTCACCATGTTGGCCTGGGCACCAGAAGTGGCAGGATCCTTATTTCTAGTTTGACGAGGAGTAGCGATCTTGTAAAAGCATTGGTTGGCCATATAGTTGGTCTGACCGCAAACAAAATAGCAGCGAACAAATTCTTCTTCTTTCTCTTTTTTTTGGTTCTGAGAGAAGTTGGGTCTTTTGTTGTTGGGCTGGAAGGAGTTCCTATGGTTGAATGATTTTTTCTTGAAGGACTTGTTATGGTTGGGATGGAAAAAATGATTTTGATTTTTGGATTTGGGCTTGAATTCAACATTGTTGACTTTGGGCAAAGGATTGGAGGAGTGGAATTTTTTCCTAAGGCGATGTTGTTCTTCAATCCTAATAGAATTTAGGACTTGAGTTAGAGATAGATCTTCTTGGGTGTGGCTCAAAGTCTTGGCAAAATCTGATCAGGTAGAGAAAAGTTTGTCTATGATACAGGCAACTTAGAAAGACTCATCTAGATAGGTTCCATTTGCCTGGAGTTAAGAATCAGGATTTTATATTCATGGATTTGATCATTCATAGGTTTGGAATCAACAAATTTAAACTTGCTAAAGTTAGAGGCCTTGAATCTCTTTACCCCGGCATCATCAGGTCCATATTTATTTTCCAAGGTATCCCAGAGATCCTTGGCACTCTTAGCTATATAATAAATTTCATAAAGCCTATCAGAAAGGGCTCCTAGGATTCTATGAAGACAGTGGTAGTTGGTTTCTTCTGGAGTCCTAGTAAAGGAGGTGGAGGAAGCAGTAGCAGTTTGGAAAGAGGAAGGAGCAGGGTTTGGGTTGCGGCGAGTAGTAGATCGTGAAGCAGATGGGTTAGACCCATTACTGACTTTAGTAGTGCTCTCACCAATAGTTGAGATCAAGCCTAGGGTGGTGAGCCAGAACCACATTTGATTCGGCCACCTCTTAAAGTTTTGACTATCAAATTTTTCAGATTTAGCACTAAGATTTTCAGAAGTGTGGGAAGCCATTGATTTGTAGCTTAACACAATTTTGACACCTGTGAAAATGAGAAGGTTTATGTCAAAAAATTGCACTGATATCTAATTTGAATTTTAGATGTCTAGTTGAAAAATTCAAAGAATAATAGCTAGATCAGCTCCAGATTGGTGGTGGAGCACTTAGCTTACTTAAGTACCAGCTTTTTTTAGGCATATAGGCCTTTTTGACAAGCTTTTCTTAGACATTGTTATTCAATGGATAATTTCACTAGATATCGTTCAATTTCATCCTAAGTTTAATATTAAGCTAGCTCCTACGAATTAACCAATTTTCGAATTTCCGTTTGAATGGAATTTGGAAATTACTTTGTGAGGAGTCCAAATGGAGGTATTAATAAACCTTTTGGAAGTTAGGCAATCTAATATTTTGCTTAAAAAATTAAGCACAAAAGTGAAGCTAGCAAAAATGTGTAACAGCTAAAATATACTAAATCCTATGATTTGATACAAATACTAATTTTGAATATGATAATCAGATTCAATGATTTTTGGAGATTGATCTATGATATCATACCAAGATTGTGTATGTAATATGTGGCAGTTGTGATATCATACCAAGATTGTGCATGCAATATGTGACAAAATGTATAATAAATGTTGCAATTTAAAATCTAGTGCTAACAGTACATAAACTTTTTTGGATTGTTAGCCTAGGTGCATAAATATAATTGATAAATCAATAATTGAATGTTTCTAATATTCATCAATAGTAAATAAGAAAAATAAACTAGCAAATTATTTACTTGAAAATAGAATAATGAAATGAAGAAATAAAAAAAGATGGCCTGTGGATCGAAGCACGTTGACACGCTGTCCCAACAAAGTTTATGCCCCCTACGCACGGATCCGCTGGCACAGATTTCTAGAGATATGATGATCCAATACAAAACCATGTCTTTTCCGTCAGTGCTCCTCCAGGGAAGAAAGAAGAGCACGTTCACGCTTGCAGATAGCTCAAAAGAACTCAGAAAAATAATTGAAATTATGTGGAGACGAGAGTAAGAACAAGAGGGAGAAGATGAATTTTTCATTATCTTGAAATGATCCCTAGAGCCCTTTATATAGGCTCAGGTGCGTCAAAAGAAGTAAAATCTCCTTCCGTGGATTGATGATATGTCTTCTTATTTTCCTTTAATCCCGTGGCCTGTTGCATCTTGGCTGCCCATGCTTCCTTCCTTCTTTGAGGGCCATTTCATGCTTGCTCTTGCGCGTGGATGCATGACCCTTGTCTTGGCCTACTTCTTTTGGGGATTTTTCCATGTTTGCTCCCTTGCTTATGCGCGGATGCTTGACACTTGGCCGTTGACGCGGAATATGAATTCAAGTTTTGAATTTGAATTCAAGTTTTGAATTTGAATTCAAGTTTTGAATTTGAATTCAAATTTTGAATTTAGAGGAAAGATTTAAAATATTTAATTTAATTCAACAGTTCTTTCTTTTGATTCTTGAATTGATTCGGATCCCTATTTCTTGGAAGAAAGGTGGTCCAGGAGTTTCCAGCGTTCTTTAGTTGACAATCCAAAAGTTTCTAGCATTCTTTAGTTGATGATCTGATAACTGGAGCATCCAGCTACTTTGTTTTTTGGTCTAGGATTCTTTGGTTCATGATCTGCTAACCGAAGCTTAGAGTTACTTGTATTGATTTTTCGAAAGATTTGTCCTTTTTGCACTTCTTGTCAAGTATATTTCGTTTTTCTTTTACTAGTTTTATCATGATATTTGTTCTGTTCGATTGCATTCACAGAGATGTATGCAGCAACATAATGAGGTTTAGCTTCTGGCTTTGGGCTATTTCTCTTTGCTTGTTTTTAATAACTTATGGCCTGTTTAGATCTTTCTTGTATGGATTAGTTGAGTTATATCACATGTTTTAGATCCTTATTTAAATTATATGTTACTAGTTTTTGGTTTTGATAATCTCATTTCACCCGAATTAGGATACTTTATTTAGAGTAATCTGGTATCAACACAATGATGAAAAGATCTGCTCTAGATTTTTCTTTCGTTTAATTTATGCAACTTACTCAAAAAAAAGGAAAACCACCTTATTGTGAGTGCACAATGATATTTTTGGGCCGAAAAAAGATAAGCTCTTAAATACACCTTTTTTTACCTGCATCCACTCATTAAATGGTTGTAAATGAAAAATACCTGCACATTTTGTATGCTATTTTTTTTTTTGAATAACCCATCATGAATACCTTCTCATTGCATTCAAATGTTGATCACAGGTGGAGGATTCTATAAGTTCTCTAACCGGTTATATTTTAAGATAGTAAACAAGATGGATAACTTTGCTTATTTGTGTGATTGAAGTGTATGTATCTGTAGAGATTTCCACTTCAATTTTCCATAGATGTTGCTTATATCTTTTAGACACCTACAATAGGACTTCCTACAATTGATTCTTTCAGGTGACATGATCAAGAGATGCCTGATCTTTCATCTGGAATAATGGTTTCCTTAGATCAATCCGATCTCATATTTTTCGTGATTGACGTTCTCAGGATTCTTTAAGGCTGAAAATGGATGTTAAGGACATATTTGGTCGGGGGATAATGTTGTTTGGTCGGGATAATTAGTCATCAGAAGTCCTCATGTACGTAGGTCCTCACCCACTTGTTATGCGTGGAATGATCTGTTTCATTTTTGATGTGAATCAGTGGCTTGATGTCATTGTAGGTAACTTCAAAAGGAGGACCATTATTGGGCATTTATGCACCCCATTTGAATTAATTTTCTACTGTATGTTGCAGGCTTTTTACTACAAAATAGACAGGATAATCCTGCTTAGTCTATTAGATAGGCAAGATCCACCCCCTATCTTAAACAGGATTCTTGCGAATAACAGGTATGGAGACTTTGATGTATGAAAGCTCATTACTTGATTGTCGTTATCAATGTCATGATTGTTAAATTACGTGATATCTATAAGTCTATTTTTGTATCTCTGCATATTCCCATGCTCATACAATCTCTCAAGTGTTAGGGGAGAACACATCTATCGATTAAAAAGTGTATTCTAATGATGTTAAAAAGTAGACAAGGTTTGGCAACGAGTTCATTGACTCTGCATATGCATACTTAAAAAGGAAGTGCGATTGTGTTCCTTTGCAGACATTTCTTTTCTTTATGTATAAATGCATGTGTCCATGTGTAAGCACGCGTGCATAAGCATGGGTGCATTCATATGCTTGGCTGTGGGTATGACTTCTTATTGAAGTTGAGTTGGGGAATTATATAAGGATCACTATCCGCGGCTTATGCCGGCACCAACATTATCATCCATCTGACACCCTTATTTCTGTTGGCTGAGCTAGCCTTAGTAATGTCAATGAAGAATTTGCAAAAATAGTAAATTTAGTATACGTGGGTTTTTCAGCAGACTAGATCTTGGAAAAGCTTATCCTGAGATAGACTTTGAAATTATGCAGTACATGTTTGCAAGCATACACACACATGGTGGTTGGGACTTCTTGGCGGTTACACCAAGAAGGCTGATAACTAGTTCCAATTTTGTGGTGTGTGGTACTTCATTGTTTCATTTGCTGTTGGCCACCTACAATACCGACATGTTCTGTTCACATTGTGATCATGAGGGATTGGTTTGAAATATGTTTTTTTTTTGACCAATTAGTTTTAGCTATGTCGTATACGTATGTCTAGCTCTTATATGCATGTATCTCATGTATCAGAGGTGTGATCTTTGTATAACTTAGGTTTTGTAGATGTCGTGGTTCAGCCTGTTCATGTGTGGCTTTTGATGATTTTATTTTACTTGGTAATTGTTTTATGTTTCTGTGATGTTTGATAATAAATATGCTCTTCCCATCCTTCATCCTATTGAAGTCTTTGTAGGCCACGAATAACCTGAGTAGTTGAGATAGTGTCACAGAGAAGAAATATTTGGTCTTCAAATATCAACCTGCCTTGACACCAACCAGAAAGTTATCTATCTTTTGGGTGTATAGCTGGTTGACTCAAAAGTTTCAGATAATGTATTAGTGTGTTCTTCTGGTCCATTTCATCCATTTAGCATATTTTGGTTCATCAGTCTTTCAAGTGATCCATCTGTTGAATGCAATGATTGTTTAATTGATGTAAAACCATAGTTGAGGGTCCATTGGCACAAAAAGATGTGAATAGGAACATAATTGCTTAAATCTGCATAATTTCCTTTATATCAATCCTGCTGCAATAGTTGTGACTTGTGAGTCCTCTTATAATATTTATAATGCACCTAATCTCATTTGCTATTGCCTTCCTGTAGCTGATCTTTTACCAGTATTAGTGCTCTATTGTACTGCTATGTCAATATTGTTTTGTTTTCCTACATTCCCTCCATCATGAAACAATGTTTGCAACTATTTAATTTATTGTATAAATGACCGTTCTCAGATTTATATTTCTCATCTTACAATCACACTGAATTCTTGAACTAACTGATGCTTTATTTTTCTTTGTTTAGGCAATGCATGATATGCTTTAGCACCAGCATTAATGGGCTCTCCCTCTTTCTCTTGGAGTCAATACCATGGCAATGGAGGAGTGACTGAACATCTAACAAGGAGCATAAGAGGAGGGAGAACTCCTGCTAAAACATCCGCATCTGCATCATGGGGCTGTGGCTGGACCTCTGCCTACTTGCCGATCTTCTTATTTCTGGCCTCAATCTTTGTCTCCCACTCTTGGGTAATCTAATTCACTGCCCCTTTTATGGATTTCAGTATGAGTTTCTGTCTATTAAATTATTGGCTGGAATATTTGATCGTTTAACTAGGCCGTGGATTCTTTCATTGAGTGGCTATGCATAACTACTTCTGCCACTACTATGAGTCCATGACCGCTACTACTAAGATTAACTTTCTTGCTGGTGGATTAATTTGAAAGCTTGCTAATCAAATTTATCAACTGCCAGGTTTCCAAAATGTTTCAAACTTTTAATTATATTAATTAGATGTTACTTGTTACTAATCGGAATTTGAGACACCTACAGGAGGAAGTTCTTGATGCCCTTGTTTGTTGGGTACTTATTCTTGTTCTTATTATTGCATGCATTCAGTTTGTAATGTAACAGATGTCTGCTTTATTTCTGACTGAAATGAAATGATTAAGATGCCTTTTTTTATATATAAAAAGGACTCTCATTTGGTAATGTGGCATAAAATTGGTGCATTAAAGAGGTAGAGTTAGTGTATTTAGATTCTCATAAAGGGAAGATGGCATGCCAAACTCAGATATATTACTTAGCAGTTAGCTTGATGTTAACATATGATGATATAATGGACCATAGAATTCTTTTGTAACCAAGTGATGTAGCAACATTGCTGGATGGGATCACTGGCTTTGGGGAACATATTTGTAAAAGTGATGTTCTGAAATGTTTGAATTTCTTGCTGAACCTGAATCTCATTAAATGTGAATGATGTGGGAGGTGGATTTTGGTCCTAATTTCTTGCTGGATGGGATCACTGGCTTTGGGGAACATATTTGTAAAAGTGATGTTCTGAAATGTTTGAATTTCTTGCTGAACCTGAATCTCATTAAATGTGAATGATGTGGGAGGTGGATTTTGGTCCTAAATCTTAACAATATGGAACTAAAGCTTGAGTTTGGTTTTAAAGGGATTTAATAAGGGGATACAAAAAATTATCATGTTTGCTGCCAAAAAGTCGATATTTGATTATTTTGGACTCATGAAGGTGAAGAATGCGACGAATGAATTGATTGGGATTAGTGTAAGAGGATTAATTGATGGTTTGGAAGACTGAATAGAGATTATTGTTTTGGAGCCATGAAGGTTAAGAATTCAATTGATGTTAATCATGGTCTGCTGAATCGGTCGGAACCAACCGGTTCAGCCTGTACCGTATCGGTACCGGCCTTCATTGGTACGGTACAACGGTGGAATTCGGTTCCTTGCCCGTACTGGTGCGAACCGGTGCGGTTCCACTGGTACTCGCGGGGAAGAAGGGGGGAAGAGAGGAGAAGAGAGGAGAGAGGGAAAGAAGACCTCTCACGCTACCGGGCCTCTTTCTTCTTCCCGAGCACCTCGCGAGGAAAAAGACCTCCCTTACTCGCAGGAGAAGGGGGGAAAGAGAGGAGAAGAGAGGAGGAGCTCGGGAAGAAGAGAGGAGGAGCTCGGGAAGAAGAAGAGGAGAAGGAAAAAAAAGAAAAGAAAAAGAGAGAGAGAGAGAGAGGCCGCGGAGGCGCGGGCGCGAGTGTGGAAATGCGTCCTCCGACTCATGCCCACGCGTGTTCCACGCGGTGGAAATCGCGGTCCACGCGCCGGGAACCATGCACGATTCCTAGCGCAGGCTTGCCGCGCTGGGAAGTGAGCCCACACACTGCCCCGTGTGGGCTTTTAGTGCGGCAGGGGGCATTTAATGCCACTTTGCAGCATAACACGCATTTTTTCTTTTCTTTTTTTTTTGGAACCAGTTGAAACCGGTACTGAACCGGTACTAGTCTTCACCGGTACATCGGTTCGGTCGGTTCCACGTACCTTGATGTTAATAATGTGATGACAGAATTGATGAGGATTAGTATAGGGGGATTCATTGATGTTATGGAGGCTAAGCAGGGGTTTGAATGAAAAAAATCGAAAATTTCTCAGAAAAATGAATGAATAAGAGATAATAGAATTGAAGGAACCTTTAGGGATCTTACAATTGCAAATTGCCTAGAGTGTTCATCCTTAGGTTTGACTAATTTAACTTTTGAAGCATGGTGTCACATCAAGTATGAGAGGTTAACTTTTATATTCATATTGGTAAGAATTCTATGATTTATGATGCGGGTGCAGAGGGATAAATTTGGAGTTTTTAGCATGAATGGGGATGGAGTTCAATCAATTGGCATGAGGAGTGCAAGTGATATGAAAGAAAGCAAAGTTCTCTAATTGAATGGCATGTTGATCTTGTGTCATTAATGGGAATTGTGGGCTTGACAATTTCGATTTGATGCTGAGGACAAGGAATGCTTATCTTATTCCGAAAAGAAGTGCTAGTTTCTCGAACATGTTAAATTTGTTTAACCAAATACTACAATAAATATGAGGCCCAAGGCTTGATTCCTGTATTATACGCTGATAAAAAGTAATGGCAGTGGTGTTTGATTCACTTAGATATAGATGTATTAAAATGGGGTAATGCAAGTTTTATAGGGCTCTGCATTTTCATACACCCCCCAATGAAAAAAGGTGACATTCCCTAATAAGATGTTATGAAATTGTCTCGAAAAAAGAGAACAATACTCAATTAAATACTATAATATCCCTGGTGGATTTAATCTTACCATGGATTTGTGGACTTCAATCATATCATACAGATGCTTGCATGTAGTTGCTCATTATGTTGAGATGTAATGGAAAAAACAAAAGAAAATGTAAAATTTAGAAAGAGCAAACTGCACATCTAGACATTCTCCTTCCAGAAGTGGCTGCTAAGATAATAATTGAGTGGAACATTACAGGCAAATTGATAACCCGTGATGAATAGAGTGTGTCTCCTCAAATGATCTGCAAGTGGATACTAATATTAGTCATGGTTATTAGTCGTAATGACTTCAATAGGGTATCGCATCCTCTTCCAAATTATGCTTTCATGAGGTTGTGGAAGGTTTTGTTATCATTAAATTGTCTCTTGATAATTCAAATGTTGTTATGAGAAAAATGGTACATACACTGCAAGGTGTTTTGGTGAATAATGCAGAGCATAAAATAAAAAACGCCCACCGTGGGGCTCGAACCCACGACCACAAGGTTAAGAGCCTTGCGCTCTACCGACTGAGCTAGACGGGCTGGATAGAGAGCATAAAAAACAATATTGTATTTATAAGAGTAACTTTGGATGACTGACTTGCAATCAATGTTTGAAATACTTGAGGATCAATATAGTCTCATCCAAGGGTTGGTGTAGCATGCATCATGTCGTGGATTGCACCGACAAAGGGTATTGATAGGTGTGCATAGACATGATTCGAATACTCTTGGTATGGCCTTTCTTAGCCTCCAGACTCTAATTTTTTTTTATCATGTTTTGTTATCTAAATACTATATTATGCAAGAAAAGAGATAGGAGTATTAAGTCAAATGTACTAGTCAAGATTTTCCCTTTGTGTTGAAATCATTATGATGCATAAATATCAAATAGCATCATATAACTTGTACTCCAAACTATATTTCGAAGATATGTTCTAAAATTAGCAATTCGGATGCGAGTAAACAAAGAAAGATATATTTATGACATTATTTAACAATAGTAACACCCATAACCCACAATCATGTACTTGGCTCTAGTTTACATATTTATCTTTTATGAATTTTTTATATTTCATGTTTTTTATAGCGTTGAAGTGCAACTTTGTTGCATGCACTTCCGCAGGGTATTCTCCTTATTCCTTTTAGTGCATCAATTCATCTTCTATGCTTTTTGTGATTTTACAATATTTTTAAGCATATGTATTTTTTGATTTATTAAAATAGATAATTAATTTGAAATTTACAATAGTTTCAAGCCCTATATAACATATGTACCCAAGCATATTTGCAACCCTACCCCTATATCTCCCAATCCCCACCCACCAAAAATAGGATTGAGTTGGGATTCTCTAACCCAACCCTACCAAACCCCATTTTAAGCTAATTTAGGTTGGCTCATGTTAGTTAGGTCAGATTGTATCATGCCACACTATTCAATGGGAATTTTAAGACAAAGAAGAGGTTTGGGACGCTATTGTTGTATTAATATTTATTAGGTTGATGCCTCAACCATTCGTCAATTTCAGTGGCATGCTTATACATATAAACCTACAAATATTTATTGTTGTATTAATATTTTAAGAAGAGTGAAGATGTAATTTTATAAACCTACAAATAATCTATGTGAAATATATATATGAATTGGAAATATAAATATGAATTATGCATTTATTTATTTATCAAGTTGGGCTAGGTTAAGGTCGGGTTTGGGTTGGGTCATAGGTCAACCCTAACCAAACCCTACTCTAGGTGGTTTAGAACTTTTGAGCCCAAGCCTAACCCAAATTTATAAAATCTCAATCTATCCCTAATTAATGAGTGACATAAGTGGGGGCTTGTGTCGAACTCAACCCAAGTTGCACCCTTATAGTCAGTTTGGTGGTGATTTGAACCATTTTCATTCTAATTGAGCCTTCCTATATTGAAACAAACCTCCTTGTACTGAGGAGGCCTCAGTATGATATGTATTGAGAGGTATTCGTTGAATCGCTTGGTATATTTTGAATCTTTTTGCAATCTAAACTAAAAAAACTAGAAGAGTAGTCCATTGAAACTTCTTATATTTTATAAAAAGATGGAGCAAGGTTCGTCATCTCGGTACCGAACTCTATACTGGTACGATCTTATTACAATGTTGGTATGTAGTATGGTACAAGATGGAAAGACATATTAAGTATCTGTATGGTACGAGACTGTGTACCAGTTTGGTATTGATACAATACAGGACGTTCGGTATGGTGAACTTTGCTCGATGGAGGTTCACAAGGGTTTCATCAGAGGAGCTTTGTTCATCTTTGAGGTTTGCTATCGTTGATGCTTTTTATATATGGTCATAATCCACCCACAATGACCTAAATAAGAAAAAGAATAGTTTAAATCTAATATTATGTATTCCACTCATCTTTGGCATATTGCCTAGCTGCATTGGCTGTTGATATTTTCTTTATTTTTATTTTATCTTCTCTTCTTTCCATATCATCAATCAATTAGGAAAGTTAATAAATGGAGAGAGAAGAATGACTTGCAACAAGGACAGGTAAATTTTGTGGACAGCATAGCAGTTGTAGAGTAAAAAAATTTAGAAATAGGATTGCAAAATATTATTTGATAAGTTCAAGGAGACATGATAAATGAGGGATTGTATTTGTGTTTCTATGTTCTGCAAATCCACTTTTTTGTCACTTCTTTGGTCAAAATGTTTCATCTGAGTTCAAGCTCCTTAGATTGGAAAGGTTTTCGCAATAAACAGAAAGGAAGGTAAACATTGGGGATGGAAAAACTTTGCTTATATTTTTGTATAATCGAACAATAAAACTAACTAATGTTAATGAAAATGGAAAAAGAAGTACCAAAAGTGGTCAAGCCCCTATCTTGCAAGAATAGAATAAAAGGTTGTCTGCTACTTCTGATTATCTTCTATCTTCTTATCGGTTGAAATAAGGTATTTCCTCATTCTAGCCACCTTCCTTTGCTGATATCATCTTGTCTCACTTTTATTAGAGAAAAAAAGGATTGAAATAAGATCCTTGTAAAACTTACCATGTAATCAATGAGAGAGGCGAAGATGTGGAGATCTATGAGCAAAAATTTAGAAATAGAATTCTGAAAGCATCATTCTATCAATCCTCCAACACCAGGGGAAGGTTCTGACTCTTAGTTTCTTGCTAATCCATATTATGTGCCCTTCTTGGTCAGAACAACAATTTGAAGAAGACATTGTTCAGGTTTCATTTTAATTGAAAAGGGAGTTCAAACATGAGTCCAAGGATTTCTCTCAATGCTATAAAACCCCTAAATGTTATCGAAGAATAAAAAGTGTGGTGCATGATGTCATGCAAAAACAAAAGAGAAAGGTCTGTCACCTTTTTCTTCTTAGTTGAAATAGCTTGCTCTCTCGTTCTTATCAGCTTCTCTTGTTTGTATCACCTTCCCTTTTTCTTATTAACAAAAATTGGAAATAGGATTGAAATAGGAGATGCATGCACCGAAAATGATGGAAATAGGATCCTCAAATGTCAATCGATTAGTATTTAGATGAGAGGAGTGTATCCATATTTCTACCTCTTGCTACTCTACCTCAAAGTTAATTGGAGACTGAACTATGTCGAATGGAAAGCTTTTGCTATATTTGGCGAGGAAGATAGAAAATGTAAATTGAAAATTTGCCTTCTAGAACACCAATCTAACCAAAAAAATCCATTCATAGTACATTCTAACAAAGTATAAGTTACTTCAGGTGGCATATCCTGTACATTTTTTCATTATTTGCTAATTCATCTCCTTTTTCCTCTTTTAGTGAAATCATTAATTAGAGGATGGACTATTTAGAATGGAAAGCTTTTGATATGATTTTAAATGGAAGATGAAAAATAGGGATTGGAAGCTTTCTTTCTAGATACATTTGTAGCGTGTGTTGACTGGAGAATAAAAATTAGAGCAAGTGGCATCTCCCATACATGTTTGCAGTTCTTGCTAATCCACCTCCCTTTGCATATTGCCATCAAAGCATTAAACAGAGGATTAATTGGTTAGAATGGAAAACTTTTGACATGGTTTAGAACGATAGGTGTTAAATAGGGATCGAGAACTTTCCTTCTAGTGCTCTTGCAGAATGACAAAAGAGCATTCCTGGCATGTGTTAACAGAGAATAGAAGTTCTTTCAGGTGGCATCTCCCATATCACCTTCTAATCCTGTATTCCTTCTAAGCCATCTCATTGATATCACCTTCCCTTGTACCTATTAGTAGGTGGTATCTCCCATTACCTGTTTCTTCCTCTTGGTAATCCACCTCCCTTTGCCTATATCTGTCGAAGCATTAAATAGAGGATTATTTGGTTAGAATGAAAAAACTTTTGACATGGTTTTGAAGCATAGATATAAATATCGATTGAAAACTTTCCTTTTGATGTTCTTAGGAAACAAAAAACCGTTCCTTGAACATGTTACTTAAGAATAGAAGTTATTAGTAAGTGGCATCTCCTGCTAACATGGAAAGATATATAAAAATGTAAGGGTTGTTACCTAGCTCGTTCATATAACCTTCCCTCCTTAGCAAGGAGTATCTCCCATATGTGTTTCTTCCTCATGCTAGTCCGCCTCCCTTTGCGTCTTATTTATCAAGGCATTATCATAGAGGATTAATTGGTTAGAATAGAGAATTTTTGACAAGGTTTCAACTTTCAGATGATAGTAATTAAATAGGGATTTGAAACTTCCATTCTAATATCCTTGGGGAACAAAAATCCCTAGCATGTGCTAACTAAGAAAAAAGTTGTTGCTGGTGGGATATCCTACTTACATGCCAATATAGAAAAATGTAGAGGTTGGAAGATTGAGGGAATGTTATAAGAATAACAAAATGGTCTTTTTCCTTTTATGCTTGTTATAGATGGGTGGATGGTGATAAGCGTAAGAGGTGGGAAACAAATTTCCCACTCTAATAGAGGTTTAAACCAAATTGAGAAACCGATAAAAAGCATGTTTTGTCCTCCTAAGGGTTTTCTAGACCAATATGCGGAACCATATCCCATTAGGTTTTTGACATGTTACTCAACTAATTTTATCTATTTTTAAATTAAGGAAATTTAAGGAACTTGGTCTTTCCTTTACACTTTGTGGTTGGTATGGATTAGGGGAAGGCTAAGAATGAGATGACAATCTTTTTTTCCTTTTTTACCATGTTATTGGAGTGGAAGAAGGTGACTGAGAGGAAGTAATGGTCTCTTCCCTTCCCCTTTTGCATGTTAAATTGGAGGCAGAAGGGTGATAAGAATGAGAGGATCTTTTATTTACAATTATTATCTAACAGTTGTTAGGTTTTATTCAAGGATTTAAGGCACAATGGAACAAAAAGGTAATGTTGGTTTGTATGATTGCTATAGGATTTGCCAGGACCTGAGACAACGGTTCCCTTGAACTAGGTTGTCTTGACTGTGCTACTTACATCCTGACATTCAAGATGCATCAAGACAGTCAAGATGGACCTCGACGTGATTTTTGGTTTTCTTTTTCTTCTCATTACTACTTGTTTTGCCCGTTACCATATCATTTTAAAGCAAATCGGAACGAGGCATGGTTCATTATCATGTCCCATAGGAATGTTCAGCAAAAAAATTGTTCTCACTTTACTTTCAATTAGGAAAATAATCTTTTTAACATGGCTTTAGAAATTGGCGGAATAGGATAGTACCACTGGTACCATATTGTTTCAACCAGAAAAAAGACACCCCTCGGCTTGCCGAAACCTTAGCTGGTCAGGTTGGGTTGGTGCAATTGGTACCGATCTCTATAGGCATGCTGATAGGACACATGGATTACATGTCTCAATTGAAACATGTCGGTACTAGCCGGTTTGACTAGTTAGCAAACGTGTCCCATAGGGCACAACTTTTTTTAAAGAATTCGTTGGGGGGTCGAGGGGCTTTGCGTGATGTCCTTCCCCCCTTTTACACATCCTGGTAGATGTTCTACCTATCTTTTTGACTAAATTGTGAGAAAAAGAGAAGAGAGAGAGAATGAGGGAAAGAGGAAGCTGATGGGGACATCAGATCTAATATCACATACTGAAAACACAATTAAAACACTAAAATACAAAGCAATATTATCCCAATACCTTTATTATCCATAGAAACCAAATAAAACCCAAAAGGCAAAAAAATTAAAGAAACTGTTTTTTGGTTAGTTTGGTACAAGACTGGTATGTAGCTCCATCTTGTGTGTCATTACAAGACGGATTGATACCATACTGTTTGCAGAAAGTAGTACCATGCTCGATACCGGTATTTAAAACCTTACTTTTTATAATTCTTTCTTTAATCAATGTTCAATAAAATACTTCTTTTGGATTCTATTTTCAAGAAACAATATTGTCAAAACTGGCAAATTGTAAGTTGAGCCACTTTTCTCTGAAGACTTAAAATAGTATGTTGCAGTTGCAAGTACAATGAATACCAAGTAAAATGACATATATAAAAGTAGGAAAAGTGGGAATAACTCCTAACTTTTGATACCTTGCTCCGACAATGTCTCTATTCTTAAGATGCCCTTGTTAAATAGGAAAAAAAAAACTTTTTATGTACTTGTTCCAAGACTACGTGAGGACACCGACATCAACTTCAGCTATGATCTTGAACCTCAGGACTGTTTCCAAATTCATGCACATTTTAACTAGTGCCAGGTATCACGTTTTTCTATAATACATGATAAAAGTGGCCCTATAAATCCAAGAAATAAGGACAATGCTTGTATATGTTAATATCACGTTGCAATAGTGTTATTAACGTGACACGTTATTAAAGTGACAATTGATCAAAATAAGCAACTAAATCTAACAAATGTATACTGATAGGAAGTGATCAAGAGACTAGTAGTGTTAGATTGGCAAGGGAACATATACCAATGAGAATGTCATTGCGTCAATCCTTGTCACCTTAATCCAATCAATTCTGCACCAATTTTAACCCAAAGGCTTCAGTGAATGTTGCACCTTCGGAACCTTGGAACCGCACCAAGGGGTTGCAATAGGGTCACTCCCAAAGCAAATAGCACATTCAATGTGCACATAAAGCAATCCTAAATCTATTGCTCATTTTGTTTGAGTACAAGTCCTGCTTATAGATTCTAGGGATCCTTTATGAACTCTCGAGTATTGACTCATGAGAGACATTTGGAGAAATTAAGAATTTTGGAATAAACAAAATGTTCATGTAAATTAAGACTCCGAGGACATACTGGGTACTGACAGGATGAGAGTCAAATGCTACATATGGCCTGGATAAGTTTCAACCTACTCTTGTATGGACTCAAATTAGACCATCAATTAAACACTAAATATTCTGGTTTCTTAGATCCCAAGACGACTTATAGAAGTGTAACTAAAGTTAATTTGGACTCTTGAAGTGGAAATGTGGACTAGTGGTATGGGGTTCGATTCTGATCAAGGTTTAAAGTATTGGTGCTGGTGGGTGTGCTAGTTACCAGATGAAACAGCAATAATGTGCCAGTCCGTGTTGTACTGCAATGAAAAGAAGCCCTTTGTAATTAAAAATTTATAAATAACGAGTTAAATAGCTTTTTCCTGCCTGCCTTTGGTTCTGGTACTGGCTTGCTGTGGTACATGCTGGCGAGGACAGGCAACACTTGAAACCTTGATTCTAGTTACAACTTGTTCTAATTTCTGACTTGCATGAAACAACTAGTCAGATGTGGCTCATGATCAATTGGGTCCTTGCCATTGTATCTTGCTTTAGTCCACATGGAAGTTTTCTCACATTGTGTGAGTATCCCTTAGTTCATGGTAGTGGTTCCAACTTCCAAGGTGGGTTTGGTCTACTGTCTATGCATTATGGTATTAATGGTTACTGTTACAAGGGTCATTTAGTGTATGTCACATAACCTATTTTAATTTATTTTTCTGTTCATTTATTTGCAAGAACCTAATTTTTCACTACTACTCACTTTATCAACACTAGGTGGTTGAATTTCCATTTTGCTCGTCATTTTGTATATATATATGTTTCATGCACCAGCTGGTTTTTATAGGCACTATTATTCTATCCAACTTATACAAACTTGTATGCTTGGCACTACTTATTTATTTATCTTTTTATTTGTATCTGTCATATGAAATGAATCTCTTTAATCCAGGTTGTAGGCGCTTTTTACTTTATTATGGACGTTATCTATGAATTACAGGCAGTGCTTTCTCTTCGTAGCAGCTGTTTGCTTTGTGATTATCTGTTTATAATGGATGGCACATGTCCACTTTAAATGCTTTGAATTCGTGATGCATTTCCCACACACAACACAGTACCTATTTACTTATTTCTTTATTATTGATAGTATGTGTTGAATATTTTTATTCCTGGTTATAATTATTTATTATTTTATTATGGTATTATGTATATATTTCAGAGAGTCACTGTCTTTTCTCTGTACTGTTTTCCTTGGAATTATCTGTTTTTTAATGGATTAGACATGTGTATTTGTAACCTTTTTTTAGTTTCCTAAACTTTGTGAGACTTTCCCAAATTTTTTGATGCCTTTAAATGTAAGAATGGTATGAAGTATACGTAACTGATAGTAATAAAAAGAAGACATGTTCTGAATTTAACTTCTCATTGAGTATGGCAGGAACACAGAAACAACTCTCGTGCTCGTCAGTGGACCACATATGTTAACCAAAATGGCGAGCATAAATAATTTAGTTTGAGGTGAACAACTGCTAATTATTTTCTAAGGTAACTAACTTGTCTGGTTCGTAAAAGGAAATAGTGATGCAGCACAGTTATTTAGATTTGTGAGTTTCATTTTAGTATCCAATCAGCATACTGGAAGAATAGGTTGACACCTATCAATTTTGAGGGTCGATTTTTAGAATTGTTTAGTCTGACAGGTGTCTACATTAATCAGTATAGTATATCAAATTGATTACAAGATAAGATGAATGGCCACTGAAATCATCTAGAGTCAGAGGATGACATGGTTTCAACTAAAGTTGACCTGTGTTCCTGATTGATGTGTTGGTGATTAGGTGGTTCCAATTTATTATGTTAGAGATTTCTCTGCCTGATAGGTCCCGATCAGAAGCAGGAAAGGTGAACAAGAGAGAAAGGTGAAGTCGAGCCAAGTGGGAACAAAAGGGAGAAACGGAATGATATATTTTTCAGCTCGTCTTATGGTGAGAGCTAGACCAATACAATGAAAATAACACACTCTCCTTTGGGTGAGAGAAGACCCATACAAAGTATCACTCAATTCACGTCCCATATCCCAAAGCATACACCACATTAAATACTTCCTCCCTTTACCCATGAAACCCCGGACCATCACTCATCACTCCTCACCATTACTCTTCCATTCCCATACCCCACGCCCTGAGCTTCGGAGCTCATCTCCCCCTTACCTCGTCCCACGTCCACCTCGTCGTACCCCACACCCGTGGCTTCAGGGCTCGTCTCTTCGCCTTGTTTCGCATCTCCCACGTCGAATCGAGCTTGCATGCCTGCCTTCCCACTTCCCATGTTCTGAGCGTCTCCCACTTCCTCCGTTGCTCTCGCAGATGCCGAGCTCTTCTTCCCTCTGCTTCCATCGTGGGTGATGAAGGCCCCCAGATATTGGGGATTAGGTCTTCGGACCCGCTGTGGACGGGTGCGCCTATCATCCCTCCCCTCTTCAGGTGAAACCTTGTCCTCAAGGTTTGTCTTAGGATATAGTTCCTTTAGCTGCCCATAGTCCTCCCAAGTTGCGTCCTCTTCCGGAAACGAACGCCACTGCACCAAGATTTCTTCTGTTAGCTTTCCTCCTTTGTTAACCCATCGGTAGTTCTTGACAAGTTCGGGCTCTAGCACGAGGTTGCCATCCTCCCGTATCGGTGGTGGTGCAGTGCAGGTGGCTTGTCCTTCCCCTAGTCGTCTTTTGAGAAGTGATACATGGAACACTGGATGGACCTTGGCAGTCTCCGGCAACGCCAGCCGGTAAGCAACTGGCCCTATACGCTCAATGATGCGATAAGGCCCGAAGTACTTTTGTGCTAGCTTCTGGTGAGCTCGGCGGAAGACTGTTTGCTGCCGGTACGAAGGAAGTTTTAAGAACACCCAGTCGCCTTCTTCGAACGTAACTTTCCTCTGTCTTTTGTCTGCCTGTTGCTTCATGTTGTTCTTCGCCTTCTCCAGATTACCTTTCAACTCTTTCAGCAAATGATCGCGATCGACCAAGTTTTTGTCGACCTCATCTACCACTGAAACACCGTCCATATATTGAATAATTGATGGCGGAATTCTCCCATACAGTGCTTGAAACGGTGTCATCCCGGCAGTGGAATGGAAAGTGGTATTGTATCAGTATTCCGCCCAAGCTAAGTTGTGCTCCCATGTCCTTGGGTACTGACTGCACATGCATCGGAGGTATTGCTCCACGCACCTATTAACCACCTCAGTTTGGCCATCAGACTGCGGATGATAAGCCGAACTCATGTTGAGGGAGGTCCCTTGTAGTTTGAAGAATTCTTGCCAGAAGGTGCTCACAAACACAGGATCCCGATCACTAACAATCGACCTTGGCATCCCATGTAAGCGGGCCACTTGGTGCACAAAAAGCTCTGCTACTCCTTTAGCAGTATACGGGTGAGATAGAGGCAAGAAGTGGGCGTATTTGGTCAGCCGATCGACGATAACTAGTATTACATCTTTACCTCTGGACCGCGGTAGTCCTTCGATGAAGTCTAGGGAGATGTCTTTCCAGACTTGCGTAGGCGTCGGAAGGGATTGCAGTAATCCAGCCGGAGCTTGAGCTTCATATTTTTGTTGCTGGCAGACCACACATTCTGCCACAAACCTTCGGATATCCCGCTTCATTGCTTCCCAATAGAAGGCTTGAGAGACTCGTTTGTAAGTTCTCAAGACTTCGGAATGCCCTCCAACCTTGGTGTTGTGAAATTTCTCCATCAGTTTGTTCCACAGGGGTGACCTCGAAGGAATCAGGACCCACTCCTTATAATACAGGACTCCTCCCTGGAGTTCGTAATCCTTCATGCACTCGGGTTTGGAGTCTAGCTCCTGGAACTTATTTTGCAGATAGGAGTCCTCTCGGTTGGCAGCCCAGATCTCCTCCCAAATGTCAAAGAGCGGTCGACTAATGGCATGGAGCAGGGCTGCTTCAGGTTGGCGAGACAAGGCATCCGCGGCTATGTTGTCCTTCTCGGGCTTGTGGACAATTTCATACTCGTATCCTATGAGTTTTGCGACACGCTTCTATTGTTCTGGTGTACTCACACGCTATTCTAAAAAGTGTCGAAGGCTTTTCTGGTCGGTACGGATTTGAAATCTTCTTCCTAACATGTAAGGTCGCCACATCCGCACGGCCTCCATGATCGCCAGCATTTCTTTGGCATACGTGGACCATCCTTTCTTCCTCACTGTTTAGAACCTGCCCATGCCACAGAAAAATTAAAAAAATTCAGATGCAGCGTAAGAGGCATGCACGGGATCATCCGTTCATCGCATGAACGTTGTTCAAAAACCGTTCGTAGAAAGATAAGGATTAAAAACTTTTAAAACATTAGAAAGATCAGATCTTCACCTTTGTGCGGGTAGATGATCACCGCAAACTGATGATCGTGGTTTTGGAAGAAGGTTCGCTT
>JAOXJJ010000775.1:606777-619190 GCA_025769935.1 Phoenix roebelenii
TATATATGTATGAATGTATGTATGTATAGAGATATATATGTATGTGTACACACACACACACACACACATATATATATATATATGTCTATGTATACATGTATGTATGTGTACATCCACTTTCTCTCTCTCTCTCTCTCTCTCTCATTTCTTAGTTTAGAGGAGTCAAGGGCTGGCCAATTTAGTTGTAATCAATCTAAAATCTTTGCATAAATGAGACTTTGATTTGTTTTAAAATGTATATAAGATAGGAGTGGAGAAAGAGTTCAAGCATTCTACTAAAAAGTGCAGTTTGAAATTCAAGATTTTTTTTATAAATAGTAAAGTTTTTTCTCTCCTACCCATTTAATAGATAAGAAGATAAAGATAGGTGAAGTTTTGACTCTTCCTAACTTCTCAAAAAAAAAAATAGAAAAATTATCTAAACTTGTTGAGCATGATCAAACTTTGCATGCTTTAGTTTGACAAAGATCAAACTTGAGAGGGACTTTCAGTTTGATATTGGCTTGGGAAAATTTTGAAGAAACAAAGTTGTTTCGATTTCATTTTGAATTTTCAGAAAATTGAATTAAACCGATCTAACCCAACCCAACCCCTACATATATGTGCGCACACACAAACCAATCTGATATGATTTGAGTAATATATATATATATATATAATAAACATTTTTTATTTAGATTTAACCAGCCTTTTTAGTTTTGTCCATTAAACATTAACCTTATACGGAAAAAAAAAATATATTTAAACTTTGTCCAGTTGATTTAGTCTAATTCATTGAACATCAACTTGATAAATGGAATCAAATCGTATTTCAAATGGCTTTCCTAGATGATCGGTTTTGCATCAGTTTTAGTTATAGAAATCAGTTGAAATCGGCTAGGATATATTTTCGAAACTGATCCAACTCATGCACATGCACCCCCTCTCCCCCAGCCGCCCGAAAAAGAAAAGAAAAGCAAATCGTAATCAGTGACCGAGACAACTTCAACGCTTATGCCATCTCTCGGAGTTTTGAGAGAGACATGGAGATTGAAGTAGTATTTGAGGTTGGAGGGCAATTAGAGAAGTTCGTACATCGACAAATGGCTGGAGAATAAGCAAAGAATGGAAGACTACAAACCATCGGAGCCTCCCAAACAGCACGACGAGCGGATAAGTGAACGGAGTATTTTTGCGCTCTCCGGGACACGCACTATTTCCACGCGTCAAACGTACAAAGCCATGCCCGCTTTTACGTGGCCCCTCCAAATTTTTTTCCACGCGTCAAACGTACACAGCCGTGTCCGCTTTTACGTGGCTCCTCCAAAAATTTTGTTCCGGAGCCCCCATCCATCCTAAAATTTTGGGATTTGTGAATCCATATAAACAGAAGATATCAAGAAGCATTTCGTCTCTTCAACTAAATAAATATTCAAACTAAAGATCCCGTTATCTTATCTAAACCATGCATCCTGGTGAACATCTGAAACTCCTCTTTTTTGCACGCTCATGCCCTTCAAATATGCATGCAATTCCTCACTTATTGGGGATAGTTTTGATATTATATGGTTAGTAATTTTGGATTTTCATAGAATAGCAAATAGAGTACTTACGGGATAGCTGAGGATCTTTGATTCACTTGATTATGGTAAACAAATGCAATGATCTTAAATCATTCAAAATTAGGTCATCTCAGGATAAGGATCATCAATGATCTAAGATCATCTTGATGATCCCATACTGAAAACATACTGAAGCAATATTAAAAATATTTTTTGATAAATACAAATAATTGTGAATAAAATATGAATTATTTTATCTAAGCAATAAAAGTATGAAAGAGAAGTCCAGACGAAGAGCAAAAGGCCCCCAAATATCTACCATAATAGACTAAGGTTAAGAAAGCTAAAGTTTTCAACTAGTGCTTCCATTCTCGTTTTCTTTTGTCTCATTGCCATTCTTTAAGATTAAAGACACCTTTTTTAATTAACCTTTTCCATTATAAGAAAAATATCATGATATATGGAAACTTTTTATTGTTGGTTGAATTTGTTCTAACTTTTTTTGAGAAGAATTTTCATTGAAGATATTCGGAAAGAGAATTTGCTATAAAATTAGATTATAGATAATTTTGATGAGCACAATTTCAATAAACCTGTTTACATGTTTATAACAATAAAAACTTTTTCAGAAAGAAAAAGAAAGAAAAGGAATCCTGGTTCAGCATCTGCATCCAAACATTACACATGCCCAGGAAACAGACTGATCCAAACCATTTAATCCGTGCACAAGGTTTATCCACCCGGTTATCTGACATTCATCTCCCTTGGTATCTTTCCATGCTATCCTCTTAAGTTTTCCCAACAGAATCCAAGTATACCTTCCAAATATTTTTCTCACTAGCATCCAATCTTTAAAAGAGTATGCGAGGATACGACAGAGAGATGTTTGACCTTTTGTTCGCCGGCTCAAGTGTTGTGCCTTCTAATTGGAAAGCCCAGCCGCAAGGTTCCATTAATGTCCAGATTCCATTATCCACCATCTAACATTAGTATCCACAATTCCCAATTGCCATATGTTTTGCATTTGCCTCGTGCCAAAAGAAACATCCAATCTTATTCGCATTTGCCTTATGGTTTTGAACTTTTCATTCATTCGCCTCGTGCCAAAAGAGAGATCCAATCTTATCTCCGCGCTCATCAGAAGCATCAGTTGGTCACCTCGCCTCACAAATGTTGATGGGATATGAAGGCTATCCACCATTTATGACCTCTCGAGTCTCGACATCCTCCCTACCCTACTTTCACACCAACCAGCTAACTACTACATCAACATGACACGTCTAACCAAAATGATCACAAAGGTAGGAAATGAAATAAAATCCACAAAATCTGTGATGACATGGATCACTGATTAAAGTTTGTTATAGAAAGATCCACCTTGGTTCAATTGCTTAACTTGAAGGACAGGTTATAGCTTTGCCATGCAGTCCCACAAATCTAACGAATAACAAAATGATATGAAAACCTCCCCCGCCGAAAAAAGAGAGAGAGAGAAAATCTGTTACAATGGTGCAATGAAGTGCATGTTGGGGGATTTCGTGAAGTGATTAGCTCGGTAATGGATTAGACTGATATCTAACGTACCAAGACGCCATAACTTGACGTCTGGATCGTGATGGAAGTTTGAAGACAAGATGATATATCGTTCCTTCCCGTGCCACCATGTACATTGCTTCGGAAGCAATGACATCATAAGATATGACGTACATGAGTTCATCATGTCAAAGGTGGCAAGGGGTGCATGCATGGGTGGAATACATGTTTGGCTGAGGTGACATGCCATCCCATCTCTGGTAGCCGAAGACGACTCCTCCTCTCAGGGGTTGGTTTTTACCTCCAAGGCTCCCTCTCTGCTGGCCGAAAGATACGACTGACGAATGCAGATGTAATTAAAGCCTTTGCGCCCGCATGCCTTCAACGGCTCTCATCCGAGCCCATGCCCTCGCCGGCCACCGCCCTCCCTTCCGTTGGTTGCAAGGCAGCTTCACTACGGCAGAGTGTCGTTATCTGGTTAGCATTCCGAGAACATCACGCAAGTGCCGTTATTCTGCGACACACGCGCACCTCCTCCTCCTACTTTTCTGAGTGAAATTCGAGAAATTTGAGGGCTTTAGTACCTCAATGACTGGAATAATGAATTATATTAATAGTAGTAACGATCACGAGAAGATTTTATAATAAATATTTACGAGTATGAGTACCAATAAACCTCTACCACCAAGGAGTGAGGACTCCTACTGAACATGGAGTGGTATATATCTTCAACATTATCCATAGGGTGGAAGAGTACAATTTTAATGCTTTTAAGCTTCCAGCAAAATTAAAATACCTCGATGGACTCCTTGCTTTTTAGTATTGTGGATGAAAGTGGTTTTGTATAGAGCCCTTTACTATTAAATGGCTGCTTACTTGACAAACGTGTTCATATACTAAGAATTAAATAATAGTTGGACTTACAATTGACCATTTTGATTTTAGTTATGAGACAATATTTGTGGATGATTGATCGCTAGACGAACCGATATTTGTGTTTATCTAAGCTTAGTTGGATGGGTAAAGAATTTTAAACTGATTGAACAGTTTTTGTTTTACATAGGATGATCTTAATGCGTAACTCTAGGAGTCTACTAGTAAGATACCGGTAGACTAATTAAAAATTCTCTGTCAATATGTCAACACCCTTTTGGCCAGTGTGTCAAGATTAGTTATGCCATGCATGCGAGTACATAGATAAACCTCAAACAAATATAAAAAAAATATGCATATATACATGATACATGTTTTTTCCTTTAATTTATTAATTTTTCAGTAAATTTAAAGGAATAAAAAGTCCCTTAAAATCCCTTACGTTTCAAACTCTTGCATCTCCGAATCTCAGTTTGTACCTAACAATCATAGATTCAAAGGTCCAACCCATTGATTGAGTAGAAATCTCTCTCTCTCCCTCCCTCCCTGCTCCCTCCCTCCCTCCGAAGCGACCTTTGTGTGTGTATATATATATGCTCACAACGACATGGTTCCTCCACCATAAGGAAACAGATCCAAAACCTAATACGTTGCATTCTTTTGTCCCTTCTCCTGTTTGTGATGCTAGCAATGGCCCCACATAAATTTCTTCTGCTCTCTCTCGTCTTGTTCTCCTTCAACCACTTCTTCTGTTATAGCAAACTGGATGAAGACCGCACCCTTGGCTACCTTGATGATATTTCTTCTGATGTCATGAGTACGCACCCATCATACTACGGAGCAGTACATGCAGAAAGAGAAACAATTAAATATCGACCCAATAGGTTTGTCCTGGAGAGAGTCGCTCGAGTTGCTCGCGTTAGGTCTTCACAAGAAGTGGTGAATGTGGAGGGCTACGGTGCTAAAGGTGATGGAACTGATGATACAGAGGTAATCTTCATGTCATTGAATGAATGCCCAACTTTAGATGCAATCCCAATTCGGTTTAATGAACATGTCTATTTTTTTTCCTTTTTTTCTTTTTTTCTCTTTGTGTGTGTGTGTGTGGGCGTATGTGTAGCATGCGCTTGTGTGCATGCTGAATTGCTGTATTATAGACTTTTTTATATGATATTGAAGACTTGAACATCTGCAGTAGCAGATAAGTGGGGTGACATTTTTCTTGTGGTTTTTTTAGGCATTTGAAGAGGCCTGGAAGAAAGCTTGCTCCTCTTCTACTTCAGCTGTCCTCATGGTGCCTGAGAACAAGAGCTACCGACTTAAACCAATCACCTTCTCTGGCCCCTGTAAATCCGATGTTTCTCTGATGGTGAGATGAATCAAACAATGTGACGCTTTTTTTCCTTTTTTTTGGGTAAATCGGATGCATTAAATTAAACTAAACATAAATAGGTACATCCGTGTGAGTCAGAAAATAAAATATTTAAAAGCTGAAGAGGAAGATCGGCAGAAGATACCGATAATATCGATAAACAATATTTAAAAGCAATGCGATGCTTTCGCAAAGAAATATTTTAATGAATCTAACAAACAATGTGATGCAAAACCCACTGGTTTTCTGTTCGGATTACAGTTTTTTTCATGTCAAGTTCGCGCATCACACCAGCTTCTAACGTTCTATATGGTGTAAATCAGATCAAAGGAACAATTGAAGCATCTTCAGACCGATCAGATTGGAACGGAAAGAACGGCACACACTGGATCCTATTCAGTGGCATCGAAAATCTTTACGTGGGAGGCGGTGGAACCATTAACGGCAACGGGAAGATATGGTGGCAAAACTCTTGCAAAATCGATAAATCACTAGTAAGCATTTGCAAAATCTCAAAATCTTTTACTTCTTCTCTTCATTGTGAAATGACTAACTTCGTAAGCAAAATTTTTATCTTTTTCAGCCTTGCAAGAATGCCCCAACGGTACGTTTAGAATCCCTTTACGCGAGAGAAAAAAATATATATATATACATTCGTAGAGATTCTTCTATTGAAAAGAGTTGTTTCTTCTCCAACAGGCCATGACCTTTTACTCTTGTGACAAATTGACGGTGGAGAACTTGAACATAAAAGATAGCCAACAGATTCATGTATCATTTGAGAGAAGCACCAATGTGAAAGTTTCCAGCCTCACCATCACCGCTCCGGAGAAGAGTCCAAATACTGATGGCATTCACGTTACCATGACCAAAAATATAGTGATAACAAATTGTGTCATCGGGACTGGTACGATCGATACAAGAATGTTTTTTCCTTTATCTATGTTAAACATTTAATGTACTTAAAGATCTTCCATTAGACTCGCTAATTGGATATATAGCATAACTCCAATCACCTCATACTAACCTATTCTCCTTTGCTACAAACTAATGAAGGTGATGACTGCATATCTATCGAGAGTGGGTCTCAAAATGTGAAGGCTACAAATATAGTCTGCGGACCAGGCCATGGAATCAGGTATATATAAAACTCGTTTTAACTCCAAAATATACGGGACCAATTCTAGCTTCATTCTAAGTACTTACTTGTGTCTATCGTTCGACATCACCAGTATTGGAAGTTTAGGAGATCGCGGCTCGGAAGGCCAAGTCTCGAATGTGATTGTGGACACAGCACAACTGAAAGGCACCACAAATGGTGCCAGGATCAAGACCTGGCAGGTGAGTGCAGTTTCTCTCTTTCCCATTCATGGTGTAGAAAGAATTAACTTGAAAGGACTATTGGAAGGAGTTCGTCGCCTTTCGGTTCCACTAAGAGATTCACAAATGTGGAGACAAAGTTCCACAGAGGTCACTTTTCTTAAAAGGTTTCGACACATCTGATTAACAGATGTCAATCTCTGGATGGGTTTGAAAGTTGTGCATGTTTGGGACCCCTGTTGTGGGGTAGGCTACTTATTCCCGTCATTAATTCTGGGTAGTACATTCGTCACGTTTGGTAGTTGGCCACATGATGGCGAGAGTGCTTCTTCGATGGCGTAGAAGTTTACCCTTGGTTCTACCCATATTTGGCAAGTAAAATAAATAAATTCTGACACGTCAGTCTGTTATATACGTATGATCGAAGTATTACTATTGGCATATTTGGTTGTACATGAAAAAATGATAAATTTTTAAAATACTTATGTTTGGTTAACTATCCAATTTCCTAGGAAAGTTATGTAAGATTCCTATTATGCTCTTAATAAAAATTAGGTCTTTAATGCATCTTTAATACTTCTTTAATGCTGAAGGGTCTTTTTGGAAAAAAGTAAAAATAGAGTGATTCCCGCCTCATAGGAAAGTAACTTTACCATGTCTCATGGGAAAAATTTTTCTATGAAATGTGGAAATCATATTCCCATGGGAATACAACTTTTTCGTCTCTCCTTTGAAAACTCCAACCAAGAGGCATCTCATTACTTTTCCGTTGACCACACTTTCCCCCATTCTTTTTTCACGAACCAAACGAGCCCTATATGGCGTAAAAGTTTACCTTGGTTCTATCCATATTTAGTCGTTAAGTGGCAAAACCATAGCTTTATAATTATCAACTTCATGCTTTCAAACCAATGATGCCTGGGATATCGAACCATGAATAAAACAATATGAATATTAAACATTTTCATTATAAATGAAGCTGGCAGTATGTGTGTATATATGCCTTGGTCATTAGTCTAACCCAATAAATTAAGCGTAGTTCTTATGCATGTGAGTTTTCTTATATTTGTTTGATCACGTCATCTATAAATCAACTTCTTTCGCTTACTTGACATGCAAAGGTGGTTTACATACGTGAGTGCAGTTTCCTCGTCTACTCCATATTTAACCTCTGTTTTGATGTATAGGGAGGACGCGGCTATGCAAAGGATATCATATTTCAAAATTTGGTCATGCATGGAGTGCAGAATCCTATAATTATTGACCAAAGTTATTGTGATTCCCCAGAACCATGCAAACAACAGGTAGCATTTTTAACCTCTCTCTCTCTCTCTCTCTCTCTCTCTCTCTCTCTCTCTCTCCATCTAAAATACTATTGATCATTTTGTAGGATTCAGCAGTGGAAGTGAGCAATGTTACGTACAATAATATCAAGGGAACAAGTGCTTCGAAAGTTGCTATCAAATTTGATTGCAGCACAACTGTCCCTTGCCATGATATAGTCCTGCAAGATGTCAATCTAGTTGGAGAGGGGCATGCTGCAACAAGCTTATGTAACCATGTAAATTGGACCAAAGAAGGGAACGTGATCCCGTTGCCTTGCGCCAAATGAGGTCATAGGGAGGAAAGCATTTCCTGGCATGATTATACGATACCTATCTCACTGGGGGTGCACCATCCTCGACCTATCCCAAAGATCATACAATACCCATTTATAGTTCATATATAGAAGAAAATAAATTGTTCATTATTCACATATTATTGCCCAACCACTTTTGGGTGGGTCCTGTTCTCATCATGCCAAAGAGAAGAACTAGAGAAGACATGTTTATAGATAGGAACAGATGTAATTCATTGCACTTAAATTATACAGTTCAGTGGTTCATGATATCTTTCCATTGCATGCCTCCTTAATTTCTTAGTCTAAATAACAAGTGCACGTGAAATTATTGTTCTCTATTCTGTTAACGGATGATGCATGCATGGCTCATCATATATAGATCATTCGAAAATGAATAAGAATATGGATTTTTTTATCTTCTCTCTTTAAGACCATGTGATTCCAATGGATAACACTTAATAATAAGTATACCAGTTTCCAAATTTTGAGGCACTACCTAAACACTTTTCAAGCCGCCATGGGTTCCACAATCTTGCAATCCATCATCGAGTAGCTCTGAACTCCTGCAACAACGAATATTGGCAAGCTCATTCATTTTAAATGACCAAATCGTCAGTCCTTGGGACGTATCGTCCATTTCTTAGTTTTCCAAATCAGGAGAGCGTGTGGGGGGCTAACTCAGGTGCAAGTACAGGTTGTGAATGCTTTGCTCCATTCAAAGCACTCTTTCCGCGCTCAAGCTTGGGATAACAATGTCTTTTAGGCTACAATATATCTAGATAAAGTTTTCCTTTCCATCCACACTAACAATCAGACGAGGCTTAGATTTCGCAGTCAACAAAAATCAGCCAGAAATATAAATCTTTGAAATTTTTTGTCTCCGAGTATTCTTATTCGGCATCAGCAGAGTTATATATTTGATGAAAGAATGAAAGCAACAAAAAAATAAAATTAAGAATACGCACTTGGTTGCAAGAAAATTCATGAAAAAAAGAAAAAGAAAAACCAGGAGTTTTCTATGAAAATAGAAAAAAAGTTTTTAGAAAACTTTTTTAAGTTTTCTAATTTTGTTGATTTTTAATAAATAAATAAATTTAAGAAAACTGTGTCTTGAAGCAATTTTTTCTTTCATCCAAACATAACAATTGTGTGGAACCAAGCGAAGGACCAGCTCTCCCACTCCCCTTTTCTTTTCTTTTCTTTTTTTTTGTGTTCGATAAAGCGGACATATTATACATTTTTGGTATGAATACATCTAAGAAAATCAAAAAATAAAATATTCTGGAGCAGGATCGGGATAGCTAGTATTCTGGTCTTAAAAAATTAGCATTATGCAAGTGTCCGTGTCTATTTCGATGTTCGAAAACAAAAAAATAGGGAGGCGATGCTTAAGAGAAAGTAATGCAAGTGGGTCTGCTTTTCTCATCAAAAATTTATTAAAGACATAGAGTCCAAAGGGTGTGGAGTCAAAATTTTAGAGTTCCCATTACTATAAGATGATTGTTGTACCAGGCGCAAAAAAAAAATATCTAATTTATTAAGAAACTAGATCCCGCATTATGGTAGGGTTTTGCTGCAGGTCCCTAATCAACGATCTTAAGGATTCAGCAGCCGCATTTCTTAGGATTGGAAATAAAGCAAACTCTTGGGAGAGTGTCCGGCCAACCTTTTAGCAGTTTGAAAGATATTTCTGAACATAAGTACTATAATTGTATGCATAGCTCAGCTAGCTCTCTCTTTTTTAATATTAGATCACGTCTGCGTTGCAGCAAAGAGAGGTATGTGGGAATAGATATTAGTTTCCTATGCCAATCCATTTTTATGTCTAATAACTCATTTTGACATGTGAATATGAACTCCAACACCTACCAGGTTCCCATAAAGAGGGTAAAACCAAGGGAGAGATTGGATTTCGTGTTTTTCCTGGTACTGGATATTGTGTTTGAGCTATAATAAAAAATATTTGTTACCTATTATATTTGTCGATATTGATTATATATATATATATAGTAAGATATTATATATTGGACAATTCGATATTGTATACTATACACTAAAATTATATATAATATTTTATATCATAAACTGATCTTGTATATTTTTTATTCATATTATATATTGGATAATACAATATTCTATAAATATAATATTTTTACATTGTATATATATGTTATATAATAATATTCTATTATTATTTATTATATTCAAATTCTATGTGCTCATATTATTATTATTTTTATTTTATATTATCAATAATATATTATAATAATAATATGTTCCTAATTTAGCTCTCTCTCCCTCCTCTCTCTTCTCTCTGCCCCTCATCCCCCCACCCCCATTCTTATTTTCTCAAATAAATCTACTAGCAGATAACGAGTTGAACAAGATGATACATACAAAACCCTGGCATCGTTCGTGCATAAGAAGATAATCTACTTTCCCTATACCAAAATGATCAACTTCAAGCTTAATTGAAAATTTCAACACAAACAGACCTACAAGAAAAATTGGTTGGCATAGGATAATTATATATTGTACCATTCATATTCTTTATTAGCTGTGTAACATTATATACATAAGAGTTTCTGAGATGGAAATTACTAAGAATGTGATATAAAATCAACTAGAATATAAAACGAGAATATTTCGTCTTCTGCGTGTTTGAGAATATTGCGACTGCAACGATAGCCATCAGCTAATCTTGTGTGTTTGAGAATATTGCGACTGCAACTATAGCCATCAGCCAATCTTCTCTGTGTTTGTGTCATCAGATGGCCATATGACAGTATCCATTAACCGTTCACGCATCAACTGCAAGTTCTCATCAGAAATTTGTTGATACATTTTCGCATGATCACATTTCTGAGCATCAAACAGAAAGGATTAAGTTTATTTTTTATATTGAATAAGCAGTGATGCTAAATTATATTTATGTACATTACCTTAATCCATTTGCCATATAGGTGTAGGCGTGTAATCATCACTCTTTCCGCTAGGTCTTGCTTCTCCTACAAATTTTACAGGGGGAGAAGAAAATGTGATTATGACTTGTCAACATAAACTATTGCCATTTTGATCGCTCAAAATGTATTTAACACTACCTTTCCAAGAATACGTAGAAAACGTTTACCATCACTTGGTTTGTTGGTTGCAACAAAACTGTAAGACATCTTACAATCATAAGCATGCAGAACATGATATGCATAATACTAACATATGGGATAAATATAAGTTGTAAATTTTACATCTAAAAATGTCACATATAAATTGACTTACTTATAGAACCACATGTACTTTGGTGGGTTCATTTCATAAAGCTGGTGAAGAACAGTCCTTGCAGCTTTGTAGGTGAAGTAATTGATAAGTTGCTGAAAAGCAAAAGTTCACAGTCAATGCCTCAAAAACACCATACGCTTGAAAAAACAGCAAATTCTAACTCTAGGTTTGTTTAATTATGTGTCCAGCCATCTCATATAAGATAGCAGTTAGCCAATACTCGAAAAGAACAGAACTTTAGATGAGTAGCAATAGCAATAACTTACAAGTTGAAAAACAGATTATGGAATTAACACCTTAATCAATAAATTATCATGTTGGAAATGCTCACAGCTAAGTTTTGCTAGAGTATTTGCAGATCGTTCTCTTAATACATAGCAAATGAATGAAAAATAACAACATTCTAAGTCCAGCATAAATTCTGCATATTATAGTAATTAAGTTATGAGTACATTAAACTGCAGCCCTGCATAGAAAATGCATATAAAACTTTGACCGATGTACGAGGGAATCTTTTTTCTAGTAGAACGACACAGACATCTTTTAAGCAGGCTTTTTTTTTAAATTTTCTAGACAGGATCAGCAAACAGATCCCATTACAATGCGCTAAAAGCACTGTGACTCAAATAATGTATGACATTACATGTTACTGGAAGCTCCCTAGTTTGTCCCACCAATACCATAAAGCACCTTGTTATCAATTACCACATTCTTTAAAGAAATTATAAAGAGAATCATCAAAATTAGTTTCTCAAGTTAGAAGAGTCATTTCCTCCGAATTAAGGTTCTTAAGTGACTTTTGTTGGGTTTTGACCCACATGACCACAACGTGGTCAGTTACAGGATGATTACCGTAACTGTCCCCGAGAGAAGTGGA
>JAOXJJ010000775.1:646761-671055 GCA_025769935.1 Phoenix roebelenii
ATGTCCCTGTTGCAAGAACCTTTCAGACAGTATTAACAGTAATTTATTAGGAAATAAATTGTACCGAACCATTCATGATACTGACCAACAACCATGTGTTGATTTTGTCATATTGCTAATAGGTAGAATCCCATGTGTGCTTTAGACAAGACGGAAAGTGGATGGAAAACTGCAGCTTTGAGGGAGGCTGCACACCTGCGTATAATTCCTTTTTAGGAGAGCCTGTTCGCTCTTTGTTTTCTGAATTCAGAGTTCGGAGTTGTGCCAAGTTCCTTTAAAATGTGGAAGCTCTTGGAGTCCAACACACACATGCAGGACTCCGAGGCCCTCCCAATATACATACATACATAACTCCCAGTATATATAGAGATATACATAGTTCCTATACATCCATAGTCTGAACAGAAAATGTCACTCTTTAAGAAGTTAAATGAAACAGAATGAGAGATGAGGGTGAAAAAAATGCTAAAAGGCAGTAAGCCATTAGACAATTTAATACAAACCTGATGCCATCACATACACAGTGCACCCATTGTTGACAAACATCACAGCAAACCATGGGCGTCATTTCAGAATCTCTGTAGACCTACAAAATTTAAACATGAGAAAACTTGGTCACTCATTAAATCTATATGGACATACTGGTCCACCTTCATGCATATTACCAGCAAACAAGAGAAGTAGTTCAGAAAAGGAAAGGGGAGAACATATCTAAGCTTGAGGTACGCCTACATCTTTGAGGTGTCTGTATCTTTGTTTTACAATATATCAAAATGTCTTTGAAACAAAAGCAGCTAAGCATGAAAACCAAGCATATATACCAAAAGCCCATTATCTACCAGAGAAATTTTTAATCACAATTTCAACAATACGAACATTTCCAGAGACAGTAATTCTGAATTCTGTCTAGGGATATTTCAATAGAAAATCAGTTTGCTTATGGTTTTAAAAACATCGACCAGTACCTTCAAACAAACAGGACAATATTTTCCCTTCACAAACAATCTTCCACAAGCATCACAGCAGGTATACCCTAAAAACCACCTGCATGACCAACAAACACATCATGCCATGTCAGAAGAAGTTGCTAGACCAACATATACACTGATTACCTTAACATTGTTGTTCAAAAACACTTCATGCATCAACAATCCAACAAAAGAAGGCTAAAGCCCCCTGACAGAACACAAAAATACACAAACCTTAGGACAAAAATGAACAGCCAATACCTTGTGCTAAGTCCACTTCCAGGGACAGTAGATCCACAGCTATGACATCTTGTATGTTTTGGACATAAATAAGGCCCATGACTGACATTCTGAATTTTTTTCAAAAAGAAATGTTAGTTATTTCAAAATTTTCAGACAAGAAAGCCAGAGAACTGAATTCACCTTGTGTGGAGGCTGTTGACAATAGCAATGGTAAGCACCATCACACCTTTTACAAAACATTAACTTAGTGGGATCACCTACTCTTCGACAAATCTGAAGAACAAAAAATTTAACTGACATCAACACCTACATGAAGTTCAGGCCCCTGATACTGGCTACCTGATTACTTTCAGTACATTTACTTAGAAGGAAGTAAATTTGTCTTTGTAAGCAAAACTCCAGCAACCTGCTGGGAGTTGATCAATATGGAATAAACATCCATGCTATGCACCAACAGAAATAGGCAAACAGGATAGTCATAAGGTTTTTATGGCATACATTTGTTAGCCAAACCTTGGAAGTAGCCAAAACTAACAGATACTTATTGTTGTGGGTTACTTTCGGCTTAGTTCCAGATGAAACTGATTTGATTTGGCCCATTTCCAGCAAAAAATCTCTCTTTTGGCCTTAACTTCAGAACTTGACTCAAAGGCCTTTATAGAAAACATCCATGTCTCCTTTTTTTTGTTCAAATCACATATTTATCTAAAGCCATGATTTATAACATGGAGCAACTGAGGCTTCATACCTACCATATTAATCAGTGGATCTCTTGAGAAGAAAGCACTTAATGGAGGATTGAAATTTGAACAGTTATCAAAAAGTTGTGTATGTTCGAGAGTCTCTTCTCCCAAGAGGCAAAATCTGAGCAAGTTACTTGTCTAACCCACCTCTTCTTGTTTGTAACTTCATGAATACGTATACTTACCTGTGAACCATAAGAAGATGTATACCTGCTGGGAATATTTAATACTTAACACCATCTTTCTCCTCCTATGATGAAAGAATACAAAGAAGCTCTCTCGTGAATTCCACCCCAAATATCTAAAAGTTTGGTATCATGACATAAGGTTTGGTAGATATTAGATAATAAAGAGAGAGTAGAAGAGCTCATTAGCCTTCTCACACGGCAAAGAACTACTTGAGGTAAGACACAACTCCTGAAGCCTAAGCATCAAAGAAGCTTCTATCTTTCATGAACTTATCCAAAACAAAATCAGCAGCAGTAAAAAAATAACAACTGGAGATCATTCAGCAAACTAGTAATCAGTCAGAAGAGAGTAAAGAGTCTTTCCAACCCTCGAGAAGTTATAAATTCCAAAGAGGAAAATCTTAAACCATAATGAAAAGCAGTAAACAAAATTCCATCAACTTGGGCCAAGTCTAAGAGTAGACTAAAACTAAAATGCACATCCTTTATGTGACTCACAATGCATCATTGTGGTTTTTATGTATAGGTTAAGGGCTACTACCTTGGAAAAACAAAGAACTAACCTCACAAATGCGGCAAGAGGGGCATGCCCATGAACTCCAATGAAATAGATCTGCAAGTACAGCACGTTCAAGTACGTAAGTAGATGTAAATGGTTTTCTAAAAGAACTGAGAGGTTAAATCAGAAACCTCTATGTTCAGCCCAAACTTTCAAGCAACTTCTATGGTACTTCTTATGGCAGAATTTGCATGGCAGCATCTTCATAGCTCTTTCGCTGCCTTCACTCTCACCAGAGAAGCAAATACGGCACATAACCTTGATTGAAGAACATTGATCTTCTGTAACAAGAGTATTAGCTGCTTCTCCTGGTACCTCCTGTGACAACACAAGGATCTTTGTCAACCTCCTTCAAAAGGATCATCTACACTTTCAAAATAAATCATTAAATGGAAAAACTAAATTCTTCAAGTGATGCTTCACTCAAATCAGATTGAAAACTAAATTACTAACATCTGGATTTCAACATAGTAAGAAATCCGTTAACATACTGAACTATTTGATAAAGCAACATAAGGATGTTCAAATCAAATTAGGTACATCTTCAGGATAATGCAACCTGATCCTTATAACAAAGTCAAGAATGTTTCATTTCAATGCATAAATGCTCTATAAAGTTATAATAACTAGCACCAACATCAAAGTTGAAATTACTTACTAAGATAAACTCTCTACAGTAGGGAAATAAGATGAAGGAAACGAAGCAAAGCTTGCAAATTCATATGTTGCAAGAATAACTTCCCATAGGTAAATAGTTACAGAGCCAATTTAATCGTCAGTTATTTGGAATTTCATTCTCAAGTCAAAATTATGACAAGAGATTCATCAACTACGAAACAAGTAATGAGACAGGTATTAAATGCTGGTCAGAATGTTGAATAAAAAGCAAGCTGATCAAATAGTTGGCTGGCATGCCTAATTGCCTAACAAATATGAAGCAAAATAGGAGGGGGCATTTCTGGACTAAATCTGACCCAATATCGAGCACCACTGCAGAATTTGACCCAAGAAGATCAATGAGTCAGTTATGGATAGAACACCAGTCCAATGAGACAATCACATGTCAATATAGAAATGCAGTAGCATTGCAGTAGTATATCTGCATATGTTGCTAATATTGAGATATCTTCAAATCATAACTTATTTTAGGAATTTTCTCACAAATCTCAAAATAAATGAATGATAAATTTCATTCATGTAACCAAGGACCAAACAGGGAAAAAGTGGGCAACACAGTCGAGTAGCATTCAAGAGACTAAAAAAATCTGGAGTATATTTCAGTAAATAAGGCTAACTCAATCCAAATTTGAACCAACCCATCCCATCAACGACCCCAGCACACATTGATTCAAACAGAAAAGAAGCCAAAAAAACAACAAAAAGCATGGCGTCTGAAGACTACCCAAACCTGTTTATCAAAACAAATATTGAAGCACAAATATCATAAGACAGACAGATAAGACATCAGTTAGGGAGAAGTGTTGAAGTTCCCCACCCAATACAAATGTGACAATGGCCAGTAGAACTTGGGTCCACTGTTAGGCACCTCTCTTGTGATTCCATGTGCTGGGGAGAGGCTTCCGGTTGAAAACCAGATGGTGGCATTCGCACCATATTTCTCAAATTAAAAAAGAATAAGGTGACAATAGTTTAGTCGAAAATTGTGTATAGTTTGGATGCCCAGGAAGTTGCCACTGGATACATAATGTGGCAGGCTGATAAAAGTTGAAGGTTTGGACAAATATAGGTATTGATTTCAAGACTTCTCCTATTGCTTCTTAAAGAAATGTTGTGGTAAATAATTACTTTGAAGCGAAAGGTGAAGCCATGGTCTTTTCCATGTCCTTAAAAACAAAACTAAAGGCCCAGCGTAGCATATTTACTCTTAGGGTTCGTCTGGATGGGATATGTCAGATTACGGGGTAATTTGACGATTCCTGAGAATCATGTATCTAGGAAAATGATTGCGGAGAGAAATAAATTTTACCACATTTGGTTGGTGAAAAAATTACTCGAGAAAATAGCATCAAAAAAAGATTACTATGTTTGATTGAATGTAATCTATTATAAGAATATTGCCAAATCTCCAACAATACCCTTAAATATACAATTTAGGTAATAACATTTCTTTATCAATCCATTTGTTGGCCATTTATGGCCCACACTCATAAACACTATCAATATTGGCCATTTTGAATATTGAAATATATTTATATGAGTTAATAAATATTTTTAAATTAATTATACATAAATTAGAAAACATATTTATTATTATAAATAAATTTTAGTATGTTTTGGTATATAGATAAATATATTAAATATAAATAAATCCCATGTTAGATTTATCGACAATTAATAAATATTTGTTAATTATTTTTTAATGATTAATATATATTAATAAATATATTAATATTAAATATATATATTATTTTTATAAATATTAGCAATATATATTATATTAATATAATATAAGTGAGAATATTTTCATCAAGAAATGATATTTTCAAATTACCGCCACTCGATAATCCAGCATGAAAAAACAAATACCACTTGAGGGTAGTATTTGTCTTGCCTTTTCTCTCAAAAAAAATAGACATAGGACTAAGGTCAGCGGAACCGATACCGGGCACCGTACCGATTCTCTGATGACAGAGTCGGTACGGGCCATATCGGGCCTATACCGCGGAAGAAACGGCACGCGGACTATAGAAAAGAGAAAAAGAGAGAGAAGGGGGAGAGAGGGAGAAAGACCGGCGGAGGGTGGCGGATGCCGGCCGAGAGCCGGCCGAGGCCGCGGCTGGTTCCTTTATTTTGAACAAAACAGGGGTCCAACCGCAGCCTCACTTCCTACAGCCTCAGTCGGGCTCCACCGTCCTCCGTCGGCATCCCGCCCTCTCCCTCCCCCTCCTCCGCTCGCTCTCTCTTTCCTTCTCCTTTTCCGGCTCTGGCAATGAAAATTGTTGCCGGAACCGTACTAGTGAGCCACTGGTACGGCTTGGACCGATCAGAACTGCCCGGTTCGACATGGTTCCGCCGACCCTGCATGGGACCTACCATTTATTTTACCATCTCTCTCATCTACTTTTAATAAAAATGGTAATATGACATGGGATTTATTTTTTCATGCCATAATACCCGCAACCAAACGGGCCTTAATGCTTTGGTGGCATTTAAATGCCCAGATACCAAATTTATATAATATCTCTTTCATATGGTTGGTAAACAAGATTTTTAAAAAATCAATATCTCGGCCATCTCAATGAGTGGTTGATACCAAGATGAATTAAGGTCTTAATTTACCATGATTGAGTACCTAATTTATGTCATATCTCATATATGGTTGTTAAACAAGATTTTTAAATACCGATTCTCAGCCATCTTGATAGGTGGTTGATACCAAGAAAAATCCAAGGCTTAATTTATCTCAACCAAGATAGAATTCAGAAAATTTGGAAAGAACTGAGATATTTTATCTGCTAGTGTATAGGAATTAGAACCAATACACTAAAATATCACTAATACGAAGATTTAATATCTTTTAAGGTATTGTTTTTAATCTTTAATGGTTTATTTAAAGCCATTTAAAAAGACCAAAAAATCTTCACTAATCTATTGACATTGTATTTGAACAATATTTTGAGTTACATTGGCCAACGTAACAAGGGCAAAGATTGAGTTTGTGATGAAATTGTTTGCGTATAGTATTGATGAATTCCATATATTGGTACAAACTGATATCTTGGTCAACATGAAAATTATTGGTAGTAAATACAATGTTAAGACTTTAATTTAACTGAGGAATGGGTGGAAGAGGGGATGGAAGAAGTAGAAGGGGCTTGAGGAGCACCTAATCTTGCAATCTCAATACATTCAGGATCGTTGAACAAATTTTGACATCTGATCTCGGGATGTAGTTGGAGAGTTCAATCTCAACTCAAATGTTAAGAGGGTTCTCTCCCAAATTATCAAGCCAACTGCTCCTCCCCTCCATATAAGGGTTACCCTTGTATATCATACTCCCCCACCATCCTCATTTGATTTCTCATTTCTACCAAGATATGGGCAAGTTCGCTGCCCATGAGGGTAAGATGAACTTATTTTAAATATTTCTTTACTAATAGGAAAGGAGAAACATGGTCAATTTTGATCTACCAAAAGGAAAAGTGAGCAAAGAAGGAAACAACCAACAATATATATAATATGTGTGTATACACACACACACAGAGAGAGATATATACGTGCACGCGCAAAGGAGACAACCAACGATATATGTATATGTACATACATATATACACATATACACATATATATATATATATAGAGAGAGAGAGAGAGATTGGATAGGATTGCATCAAGAGAGTAAAGTAGATTAGGATGGGAATATTATTGACAAGAACAAACATGGAAGTTTGTTATTTCAATTTCACCCATTAAAAATAATCTATATATAGCAACGTTTTAGCATTGTAAATTATTGCTTTGTCATTATAGGCAAAGTTAACCCAATTTTTTGCTTCTTAATGTAGTTGGCGTACAATCATATCAAGATCATGTCACAATGTAGAGGTCCTAGAAGATTCTTTTTTTGATTTATTTTAAACATTAAAATAAAGTCAATGAATATGACGAGTGAATAACATGATTGAATTATATTATAGTAAATAAAAAAAGATATAAGTTCACTTTTTAGTAATCCTATACTCATCATATCCAAAAAACAAGCATTGTGCTTAATTGTTTAATATAGTCATATACTGCCATATAGTCCATGGATATCTCAAATTGACTCCTAAACAATGTATGTTAAAATAAGCCTAGAAAAGAGAAGCAACATGTCATCATCTTCACTGTCACCATCATCATGTTCAAAGTACAAAACTGCCTTCTTTCTTTTGTTTCTTGAGAAATAAAATTTTCTTCCTCAACGAACCATACAGGACATTAACATGGAGTTTTCTCATATGTAGAAAAAAAGTATGAACCAAGATCTGCCGTACCGACCGTACCGATGTACCAGTGGGCACCGGTACTGATTCGGCACCGACTGGATCCGGTGCCGAACCATCCGGTGCCGAACCGACCAAGGCAAATCCACGAAGCCGACGCGCGGCCAAGGAAGAAAAAAAGCCAACGCGCAGACGCACGCACGGAGGTCCGCGTTAAATGCCACTCTATAGCATTAAATGGCCCACGCGGGGCATTTCGCGTGGGCGTGCTGCCCTGCGCGGGCACAGTTCCCAGCGTGGGATACTGCGCATGGACTTTTTTTTCTTTTTTCTTTTCCTTCTCTTCCTCCTTCCTGAACCTTCTCTCCTCGCCTTTCTTCTCCGCTCTCCTCCTCTCTTTTCCCCCTTCTCCTATGAGCAAGGAAGGAAGGAAGAAACTGACAAGGAGGGGGGTGATCCTCGTCGCCGTCGTCGGGGTGCTCGGGAGGGGGTCAGCCCGAGGCTAGGTACGAACTGCGAATCGGTACTCCTCTTCTTCTCCTCTTTCTCTTCTTCTTCCTCTTCTTTCTTCCTCTTTCTTCCTCTTCTTCCCTCTTCTTCCTCTTCTTCCCTACCGATGCGAAACGTTTTCAAAGGCTGTACTGTACCGGTCACGAGCGGTACCGGTACAGTATAGGCCGAACCGGCCGGTACAGGCCGGTTCGGCAGACCTCAGAAAAAACCAAATCCTAATTTTGAATATAACCAACAAAATATATTTAACAATGAGTTTTCACTAAATCCTTTAGGTAGAAGATCATAGAAAAAAAAGAATCTACTACCAAAAGTGATTGCAGAGATATCAAACTCTACTTCTAGGTCTTAGCTTCCAAATAACTAAATATCTTTTTCCTTACCGGCTGGTTCAGCAGACCTTAGAAAAAACCAAATCCTAATTTTGAATATAACCAACAAAATATGTTTAACAATGAGTTTTCACCAAATCCTTTAGGTAGAAGATCACAGAAGAAAAGGAATCTACTACCAAAAGTGATTGCAGAGATATCAAACTCTACTTCTAGGTCTTAGCTTCCAAATAACTAAATCTCTTTTTCCTTACTTTTGAAATTTAATATCCCTTAGCATATTTATAATTTTATGTTTTAAAAGCTCATTAATGATGAATGTGTCATTCTAAAAGTGAAATAAATCAAGTGGATTGTAAAAGATGGATCATATAAATGCTTTCATATGTAATAAGGAGATCTAGATATGGATCTGACGATCCAAGGATTGTATGATCCATTATCCGGGTCTCAAGTTCCAACTCTGGATCTTATGATAAAAATTGATCCTTATCCAGGGACCCTCTCCAATTTGGATCTTACAATTGATTCCAGTTTGGCATTATATTCATGATAATCAATTTTTAACCAGAAATGCAATAACATTCCCTTTTAAGCAAGACAAGTTGTGGTCTGAATGTTTGAAACAGTCAAAGATTCAGCCAAGAACACAGAGAATATAATATTTAGCACAAAGGATCCATGGCCAGCCATAAAAACAAAAAATCATTGGTTACTTTTCAGCATGGTTAATGAGCACCATGCTTTACAATAGAACTTCTCTTTTAGAAAGATCCCGATCAGGAAAGATCTCGAACTTAAATTCAAGGTTTGAAGTACCATGGTATGGGCATGCACTAGCCACATACCAACACAGTATGAACAGCAGTATGTCCCCATATAGCCACATGATTCGTAACGTCAATATGGGACACTACTTGGAACACCTTGGTAAGGGAGTTCCTTACTGTGGTAAGGTTGGTTCTTCAAACACTGCTTAAAATTACTACAAAGGAGGGCACTTTTCTTTCACGTATTTCATTTCAAGGCATTTGCGTGTCTCTTAATGAAATGATATGACATGAAGACACTCTCATGATGAATAGCAGGGCCAAAAGTAATCCAATGAAGGCTACATGTGCAGCAAGGGCCACTACAGAAGAAATATTTATTTGAGGCATCACAATAAGTGAAGGGGTTGTCAGGTACTCAAGTCGTCTTAAATGAGCATCATGCATCCCAACCATGTATCTTCGACACCTCTTACCAAGTACCGAATCACAAGTTTGCGACCATCCGTCTAAACCGATCAAGCATACCAAGCTCACTAGGTTTACTACAAACAAGGTTTTTAAGGCATATTCAAAAAGCAGCAGAAATATAACTTATCAACAAGAATATGTCCATTTCTCTGATTGGCTAGTTCTGATATACTGTAGATGCTTAGAGGTTTCATCATAAATATACAAAAGATTCATTTTCTAAGCCTGAATTGGAAAAATTTTCACAAAAATATCTTCTGTAGATTGTTCAACAGAGGGGCTGACACCAGCATGCACATCGCATGAGTGTTCCTTTACCAGACTATATCAAAGTTACAGATAATGAATTTCAGTATGAAATAGCATAATAAAATAAGACTGTTTTTTGACCAGATTCTAGGTAATAATGCACATGTTGTAGGAAACTGGATGCCATTCCATGCCAAGCATGCCCTCATGCAACACATGCCACAGGCCAGAAATCCAATTCCACAATAAAAATAGGAATTTTTTGTAATTATCATAAATAAGAAATCAAATGAATCTTGCTCTTTTATAAGTAGACATATGCATATTATATGGATTATTTGCCCAAAAAAATAGGAAGTCTAGTAGGAGTCAAGGAAAAATGAGAAAGTTTCCAGCTGGGTTGCAAAGCGACATACAAGTGGGGTGCAAAAGCATCTTAACAATGTATCTTCATCGAATTTTATCAGGTTGCATCCATTCATCAGATAGGCCTTCTGAACCCACCAGGCACACTAGACATGCCAATTTTACTACAGGAAAGGGCGGAACAAACAGAAACTACTTCAAAAGCCACAAAAATAAAGCCTATCAAGCTGAATTTCTGCACTTTCTGTCTGTTGAAAAGGCCAGTTCGAACCTACTATAAAGATATATAGATGTTTCATCCTATAGATAAATATTGTATTTCACGTCAATTAACATTAGCCGGACAGAACCATCCTTTCCTAAACCCTATGCGTAACACTTCCACATCATACTAGAACAGTAGAACTATATGTCATTTCATGCCCATCATGTCCTTACTCGGCATGTAACATAGGCTGGCAACCTGGGTAAACAACAAATTGGCTTAAACACAAACTTTCATAAGAAAATCAAATAAATCCTGTCCTCTTGCAGATAGAGAGCTGCATGTCATACAATTAACTAAACATATATTCATGGAGCAACCAAGAATTAGGAAAGTATAACAAGAAATTTGTCAATGGGGATTCTGTTCTTCTAAACAGGCACAAAAGGATGGTGTTGATTGAGCAGGGAAATAAGGAAAGAGGCTGTGATGCCTGAAATTAATGTGTATGTGGTGGGGCAGCTCCCCTGGTTCTACCACCGAAAACATATCTGCTTATCACGGAAAAAGTGAAATTTTAAAAATTCAGGTCAAATTAGTGCATCCTTTGACAGCGCATTGTATCTTGTGCATCAGTCTCCGGCACATGACGTCAAAGTGCAGCAAGTCGTGCCAGACCTTTAACAATGTGAGGGTGATATGAGAATATCTTCAGTTGGCTTTGGGACAAACTCGACTTCTTAAGGAAAGGGAAAAGTATATATGAGCAATTGAAAAGAAGATACTACAATAAAATCATTTATGAGGAAATGAATGTGCACAAACATCATTCCAGCAAAAATTGTGATTAATGTATACCAATTTCAAATATTGCTCCTGTTGGTTCAATTTTATAATATCGCTAAAAACTAGCAATAGATTGCATTGATCGCAAAACTGACTCAAGAGGAAATCACAAGGGATTACACGTTGCATTTCTCGAGCAAACGAAAGCAAGAGCAATATACTTCAAAATCATGAAAATTAGGAATAAGATTAAATCTCTTCCCCGTCAAATTCATTTAAAACCTCAAAATTTCCCAAAACCCACGGACGACGGAATCAAACCCCGATCTAACAAGAAACCCCAGCCCATGAATCAAGTAACACAAAAGAACCAACGAGAAGAACTCACCGCGGCCCCGCCGGCCTCCAATCGCCGGACGTAATCCTCCGCGGCCATCGACGCGGCGGCCGCCTGCCGCTGCAACGCAGCCCACCGGACATGCGCAGAAGAGAGCGCGTCATCCCCGCCTCCGCCATGGTCCACGGAGGTCGACGGCGGCAGGGGAGGTGCCGGCGTTGGCACGACCTTGGGAACAAGAACCTGGACGGTGCCCCCTCCTCCGCCACCGCTGCCGGCCCTCACGAGCCACGGGTCCTTCAAGAACTCCTCAAGCCTATCGCCCTGCTCCTCGAACTCCCTCCGCGCCCGCGGGCTCCGTAGCTCCTCCGGGAAGCCGAGCTCGCAGTCGCATATCAACCGGCTGCCAAAAACTCACGAAACTATTTAGAAAGAAAAGAGCGTTTTAGAGAGAGAGTAGGATGGGGGAGGAAGAGAGAGGGAGAGAGCCGAGAGGGGGGAAACGAACCAAGTGATCGGGCACGCGACGTGAAAGGCCATTGGTTTTAAGCGGGGCATGGCGCTGCGGGTGATTTGTTTGAAAAGAGGGGCGACATAAAAAAAAAAAAAAAAAGGAATAAGAAGCGGATGGAATAAGTATAGACTTGGGAGAAAATAGTGGGGGAACCAGGAGAAGAGGCGGTCGGGTGGGGTGGACCGTGGGATTAAGATAGGAACGAGGGGGGGAGCATGTTATGCTGCGGTCAGGATTTGCCGGATTGACACGTGGTGAGAATCTTGATTAGAAGAGGAATAATCTAGACAATGCCGGGGGAGGGCAAGGAAGGGTGATGATTGGTAGAAATGCAAAGCAAGATACTTTGGAGGTGTTCTGCTGGGGTACTACAGTTAAAAGGTAGACTTGGTTAGGAGTGAATTTGGCAAGTGTTTGATCTTTATCGATTCTTGTCATGTCAGTCATGGTTTTATATTTAAGACATGCTTGATTCGGAATACAATTGTTAAATTGTTAATTTTTGTGGATGTTATAGTTTTGTATGATCGTAAATTTTAGTTGGGATAATTAGAGGTATATTTAGCATGATGAAGTATCGAATATGTATATGGGCAATGGATAACAATATCAAATTTACTAGCAATGGAATATCTTAATCTTTATATTAGCATGTTGCCGACTTGATTGAGTGCTACCCAATTTGGCAGTTTCATCTTGTACATCATTATGGAAAGATCCTGACCTTGCTCTGAAGATTAATATGACTCTGATCTCCAATAAAAGAACTAGGAGGATAGATTCATCTTGATTGTTATGATTATGCAATATGATTCTTCTAATATTGCAACAAATTGCCCTGAGGTAGTTTGCCTATGAGGACCATGCCAAAATAGGCCTATTTTGGATCGAAGTCGGCAGGCCGATTTTGATTGAAAATTCAAAAAAGAAATAATACTTGTCGGAATAGGAGATCATGATTCTCCACCCAAACAGTCGCCCTTAGAGATGAGGTCGGGGAGGCATGACTGGCACGAACTCCTAGGATTGGTACGAATGGCTAGCAGTCATTGGGGATTGCTGCAACCAACGAATGGCCGTCCTTATCCATCATTCGGTTGAGTTGATCCAAAACCCCTTTTAAAAACCTCAGTCCCTCTAGACGATCCACCACCAAGCTTCATCTTCCTTTTTTCCTCTTCTTTAGTGCCCGTCATGCTGCTGCAGCCGAGCGTTATCACCCAAAACACCCCTTTTCTCTCTTTAGCCTCCAGGTGCTCTTTTTTTTTTCTGTTTCGAGATCTATCACTTTCTTCCATCAGAGGCCACCGCTATCAGTTGGGATTTGTTGCCGCCACCGCTGTCAGTTGGGATTTGCTACCGCCACCGCTGTCAGTGATCCCCCTTCCCTCGCCCTCTTCCATCCTCCCTCAAGCTGAGCTCGATTCCACCAATTTTCAGCCGAGTCGAATGCCTTATCCCACTTATTTTCCTTCTATGTTCGACGTGTTCCAGCCAGCCACTACAACCATCGATGGTCGTTGACTGGCCAGTGATCCCCTACTGCCATGCTGGCTGCCACCACCCCTCCCCCGACCCTCCTCTTCCTTCCCTTCCCTCTCTTCCTTCTTTATGTTTTCACTTTCTTCTTCTTCTTCTTCTAATTTCTCACAATTGCTTTCCACTTTTCCTTTTTGTTATTTCAAAAAAAACCCTCTTTTCTCTTCTTACTTGACTTGTGAACTAGGCATCATTATTAATTCGTGTTATTGATGGACCAAACCCAAAGCTCTAAGTAAATCCAGGTCAAGTCTCTCTTTTTCTATGTTGGCCAACCCAAACTAAATAAGTCAAGCTCCTGATTGGACCTAAATTAAGTGGATCAAGCCCAAAAGCCCAACTAGCCTTAGATCCGGTGTCTCTTTATCCTTTCTATGTTGGTTGACCCATGGACCGGATGTAGTGATGACCCATGCCACTGACAGACCAAACCATGGCTCTCGATTGAACCCAAACTGAGTCTCTTTCTCCCTTCTATCTTTATTAGTGACTCTTGATCGAGCGTTATTTTTTTTAATTAGTTTAATCTTCTTTCAATTGATAAATTAAAAGTAACCCAGGTTCTTTAAATTGATCGGGTGGAAATCAGGATCCGGAAAGCAAAGCAGCATGATCAATACTGATACCCTTGCATTCAGATGATCATGAACCCCATCTCCTAGAGAAGTTCATGTATTAGTGCTAGGTTATAATTAATTGTTAAATCCAAAAGGTGGTCAAAACCCCTAGATGTTAGGCTAAATTCAGTAGTCTGGACATAAACTAGACGCTATCTTAGGATATTTTAAGTTATATAGAAGTCTAATAAGACACTCGATTATTTTAGATTTTTGGACAATTTTTTTGATTGGTGAATTTTGAAAGATTTTAGAGTGAAATTGTAAGAAACCATTATCCCTAGTGTATTTAATCATACACATAATCTGGTATACATTATTTGGAAAGTAATCTTTTTTCTATTATGTTGAAATTAAGTTTTGCATGCATGTTGCATGAAATTGAATTGTAAAATATTGGATTAAGTATGATATGATTTACCAAAGCATAAATCGTACTTCATTGCATTGATACATTTTTTAATATTATATATATATTGATTTTGCTACTCTCTAATCTAACTATGATCACACAAGCTTAAGATTTAGGCTCTAGTGGAGTGATCACTGATGCATATTGACTAACCGCATAATGAGTTAGGAGCTAGTTTCCTTTCGGACATAGCTAATCGAGGCTAATTGTTGGCACATGCTAATATAAGCATGTTCTCCATATGATTTTAAAGATAGTTTTCTTCTTGACCTTTGGTGGGGTGATCACTAATGTATAACCGATGATAACATGTTGCTGTCAGAATCTAATCTCTTTCGAAGCTTCCCACATACCGATTATGGCCATAGTCACGAAGACCAGTAGAGTGAGAATGAATAGTCCATCTCTATTTGTTTTAGAGAATCTATTTTGGCCAATTACATTATACATCTTCAAATCTATATTGATAGACTTAATATGTTTGTTGGTATGTTTTTTTATATATGAAAAAATAATACCGACTAAAAATTTATTTTTTCTTGTATAATAACTTAATCTTACCAGAGAATTTGGTAAGTTACTAGGCTGTGAAGCTCATCACATCTTTTTCATTTTTTTTACAAATGCAGCCATGTAGATAGTGCTTGGGATTGAGTAGTGAGGAGCTTAGGATTTAGAAACCATTTAATTAGTATTCTTAGAATAATTTAATATATATATATATATGCATTTTATAAAATTGAAGTAAAGATTTTATCTTTATTTTTTCAAGTACACTAGATCATGATTAATTCTCAAGATAATTACCATATTTATATTATTATACGATGAAATTATTAAAATTTAGATTCGTTTGCCAACTAGATTTTTTTGGCAATTCCATTTAGACAATTTAAAACTGAAGTTTTTTTTTAGAATATTAACTCTATGCTCCAATAAATTAAAAGATGCCAAATTAAGTTTTTCTTCCATGTAACTATTTATTGATATTATAAAATTCACATATATAAAATGTTACAGGTAGTACCGCGTAAAGTTCATAATTTTCGGTGACGTGATCCACGCAGGCACGGCAAGACGAAAACAGCAGCGCCGTAGCTGTTCGCCGGCGCAAGAAGGTACGTTCGGACGCGGAGCGGGGAGACAACTCAGACACCGTAACGGTTCCTTCACGCCAGAAACAAATCGTGGAACCTAGGTCACCCCTCGTCGTCAAATCCTGATCCGACGGCGGATACGACAACAGCCCAAGAAAAAGAAGTCGTGATCAAGTCAACCGAGCGGGAACGGCGCACGCGAACCGGGTTTCCCTGTCCGAACCCTTCAGGGGTTCCAGATCCCGTACAAACCCGAATATATAATTTTCCACAACCAGCCCTTGCCACGACTGCCATACCAACGCATCACAACCTCATGAGCCCCACGCCAAATTGCCCCATCTGTTATACGTGGCAACCTACTACTGGTTCAGATTCAGTACCTCGAAAATCCTCCGGCACGAAAGATCTCCCCTTCTTCCGTCCTTCGACCCCTTGCGCGGTTCGTTGAACCCGTCCCCAAAAAGAAAAAGAACAAGGAGAAAAAAAAAGAAAAAGAAAAAAAAAGAGGGAGGGAACGAGGGCTAGAGAGAGAGAGAGAGAGAGAGAGGAGGACGGCGATCCCAATTCTAATCGGACTATATCTATCGCCGTGTCTCTCTAGTCTTCTTCATCTCCTTGGCCTCCTCTTAGATTGATCTGGTCGCCCTCCTTCCATCGATGGGAACGCCGGAGTTCCCCGATCTCGGTATGCACTGCAGCGTCGAAGACTGCCAGCAGATCGACTTCTTGCCCTTTACGTGCGATCGGTGCAACAAGGTTCTCCTCAATCTTCTCCCTCTTTCTTTCCGTTTTTGATTTCTTAATCTTGGAAAACATCAGGATAGCTTATGGAATCACTTCTAGAATTGATGGAATTTATTAGGATATTAATGGAAGAATTTAATTGGATCTCATGCCTTCTTTTCTAAGAGGGAAGTGGGGTTCATAAAATATGATGGAAGATCTGAGGATTTGCATTTGTATAGAATGGCTAATTATCTGGCTCTTGGTAGCGAAAACTTCAACCTAATATGTCATACTCCGGGGTTTAGACTAATAATACCAATCTTTTTGTGAAAAAACAAGGGAAAAGGCTAATCTTTGTGGCTCTGGGACCAACAATTGATGTCAGGGGACAAAGAGTGTCGTTATTTGTTGTCGGGTACCAGATAACGGAAAGGAAGGCATTATTCGGTTGGTTTTCTGATCACGAACTTGTTATAGGACTAACTAATGTAGAAAAACAAGGTCCATACTCCACAACTGAATCAAACATTCTAATGACAAATTTCTGAGGAGGTTGGGTGGTTGATCTATCTAAGAGTTTCGGGTTGTCAAAAAAGAGTGTGTTTATGAAGCCATTATGTGAAACTCCTGTGAGGTAGGGTTGGGGAAAGGGAAAAAAATAACATCAGTCTTGTTGATTCTCGTTCCTAGTTAGCAATTTATGATTTACACATGATAGATGAAAGGATATATCCTACTACATTTGTATAACTTGTATCTGTTAAACTCTTCTTTCCCATAGTGCATCATCCAATCATTGCAAAATCATCCAACTCTTGCTCTCAATTTTAATGGTAGTAGAGCTCAATGGTCATTGTTTGGACTCATAAAGAAGGCATTGCAGGTTTATTGTGAGATGGGTTAACATCAGATGTTTTTCTTTCAAGTTCGCGATCCTCTTAAGTTTATAGGCCATCTCAGGTTCCGCAATTACGACTTTCTGTATATTGCAGGATGGCCATGATGCATTGGGTGCTGTGTATGTATTGTGGAGTCACTGTTCCATGTACAGCATGGGCCCTGATGCATCACGGCTGCCCCAATAGTTGGACAACCATGATTGGGAAATTAGACTGTCAAGTTCGTTCTCTGAACTTGACAGGATTCAGACTCTTTTCTTGCCCCCTTAAAATGTGACCATTGTGTTAAGCCCACGCCTAATCATTAGAAAATTCTGAAAAGAACCCTCGTTGAAGTAGAATTCATTAACGTTTCTGATTGAAGTACACCAGACTCACATAATTGAAAATGACTAGCATGGCTCTGCCCCCTATATTTAAGGGGATTTCACTTAGGGCCTTGAACTAGTTATGGGGTTATAACTTGTAGTTTGCTGACACTTATCCTTCACTAACACAAAATATAATGAAGGATTTCTGTCAGACCCACAATTATCAGGCTGACACGTTCTAGCTTTCCTTTTTGCCTCTCTCCTGTTTCTTTTTTCTTTTTCCTTTTTCCCATTTGGGCTATTGTTGATTTCTTGCTTGCGGGAAGGAGACATATTTGAACCCATCACACACTTGTATGATCAAATTATCATCTTAAACCTTACTAAAGCTGGTGCCAATTTAGAAATAATACTGGACATATGCATTACATTGTTTAGTTACTTGACAGACTACTAACATGAATTTGGATCATAGTATATCATTGAAGCAATAACATTGAAGAAGTTGATATCAGGGAGTTTCAAGAGAGGAAAATTAAGAAATAAACTTTAATGGTATATTCAAGTTTGGCTACAGTAGGTTGTATTCAAGTTTGGTTTATCCATTGAACAACTTGTATGTGCATGGACCATGGCGTCCTAGCAACATATGTTATATATAGTCCAGTACATGTTGGTACATGTTGATATTAGAACCATCGCGCACTCTTTCAATCATGCTGGTATCTGTGCATCATGGTTTGTACTTCATGGCATGGTATGGTATGGGCCCAACACCTAGGTCCTTGCATATGCCTTTTGTTCATTTAACTTTATCACATGGTTGAACCGTTACTTCTGGTTATTGACCCTTTTTTCTTACATTTTTTGATTCTTCATGCATCATATTCCCCATAATCATCACTATTCCCTCCTGTATCAATTTTTAGTTAGCCTATAGCATCATTATGGAGCTAAGCCCAAATTTTTCTTTAAAGGCTTAAGGTCGATATTCTTAGAAATTGACATTTTAGTTCTTGTTCCCTCGCTTCCTACTTCTTTTGCATATCATATGGTCAAATTTTTATCAGGAATTAATTTAAAATCATAAGTTGATTGCTCATTGTTTAAGTGGAATAATATATCCATAAGATCTTGACTTGCTATTGAATTTGCCAGGTGCCAATCTCTTTTTCTAAAATTTATTTTGGTTGCTATATTAAAATCCATTGCATGGTCAAAGTACCATATCACTTTGCATATTCATTTATCCTCTATCAAAACAGTTGTATAAGTTGGTTGTAAATCTGTTCTTTTAAATAGAATCAACTTCTGATATAGATTACATCATATTAGTTGTTAACTTCATAAAGATCGTTTTTATTAGTTTTATTCGCGGTCCACCATTCACAACCGTTAGTAATTATCCTCCATTTTTACCAATTTAGTAGCTTATGATCTAATCTGTTTACTAAGATAAATTTATTTTTGTATTATACTGTCAGTCTTTGTTGTGCTGAAAATTGTCAAACAGGTAAAGGGAATGAAAGAAAAGGGTTGTGGACCATGAAGCGGAGAGGCAAAAGATGATGAGGAAGAGATGAAAACAAGAAAAAAGTAGAAGAATTTATGAACCACAATTAAAAAAATTAACCCATCAATTAGTTTCTCTATCTTTGATGTAACCAGAATTTTTTTGATGGCTTATGTTTAACATATGTCAACTTATTATTATAGATAGCTATATAACCAAGCCTCATGCCACCAATTTGACATTAGGTTAGCTTTGCAAAGCCTTCTTTTCCGGTTCATTCCAATCATGGGCCATATGAACAACTAAATCATAAAACTGCAAATATACGAACTCAGAACATGTAGATATACCCATACCACTCTATGAATGCTAAACATATAATGACATACATGTTTATGTATATTTTATGGTGATTATTAAAATTTTTGTGTCCGTCTTCTTCAAGTCTGAAAAGTTTATGTAACAAAAGAGATGTAAATATACTGCATTTATCATGAATTATGTATTATTAAACAATTTTTCATACATCATCTATACGATAGTATTTGTATTAATGTGATACATACTTGATCATGGTACACTGAACTGGGTATACCATACAATACCAGTACCAAATTGGTACGCAATACTGGGGGCATACGGAGTGTTGGTACGTCGAACCGACCCTTATACCTAGCATTGCTGACATTGTACTAAGATGGCATTGGTACAAGGTTTGGCACTGAGATTGCGAACCTTGTACGTGATGATGTTGTCAAAATGTATCTTTGCTGCCTACTTGATGATATATTAGCAAAGTATTGACTTAAGTATAGATTAAATTTATGCTACTTTATATGTATAGATACTTAAATATATTTGATATATGTTAGGTAATGTACTTGGTACTTTTTTGGGAGTAGCAATGCGGTAAGCCTGGCCAGGAAATGGAAGCAGGATCCATAGGCTCTTAAATAGCTTTCACAGTGCTGATTTATGAATCATAACTATTTCCTACCAGTCTTATAAAGGCTAACCAAGGTTGGATTTATGAATCTTGTCGACAATACATTCCTCCCAATAACTGCATCTATTGCCAGCTTTCCTGAACCTTTTCTTTTGCAATTTAATCCATTTTATTATGTCTATCAAAATAATAGAGAGTAACTCTATCTGCAAGTGACATCTACTTATGTTATTCTTCTTCTTAGTTATCTGCATGCAGCTTGACTTTGGCTATTTTTTATCCATTTTTCAAAATTATTATTATTAAATTTGCAGCTTGCCTTTAACTTGATTATAGCCACCTTCTTTAACTGGGCATTGGTAAATGACTATCAGGGAAGTTACTTTGAAGGAAAATTAATTTAATGAGTCTAAGCTATGTGCAATCGACAGATTTCTGTGTAAAGCTGCCATAGTCAAATGTAAGATATTGTATTTACACTTGAATCTAAATTGTGGAACATATATTTCAAGTTTTCCCCTGGTATCAGTTGTCATGTATTAATATATAGCAATCCCAAAGAAGGTATTATCCCTTGGTTAAGTTAATCTATCTGGTTCCATCCAAGAGTAGATTAACTTTCTAATGATCTTTTGCATGATCCCCTTCTATATTAAAGATTCCCTTTTCATCTAAGATGAGGAGTTTTTTGGGCCAACTTGGTTCTCTAGCTCTCACTTTCATCAAGTATGGATCAGCATTTCTTATTAATCATCTTCAGTATTAAGGAATTGGCACTTGTGCATATTTTTGTGCGTTAGGTATGATTCAAGAGTCAAGATTGTTGTTGGAGTACTTGTATGCTGATGGTATTGCAAAGTAAACATGTGGCACCTAAATACAATTTATTCCATAAAAAATACTAGCTTTTTGTATCACATGGTGACCATGTTCAGTTGGAGAGGCTAGACCTAGTTTATAGCTGAACTATATAAAGGCTAGATGGAGACCAGTTATATTCTTCCTTGTCAAGAGTATCAGGTTCTCATACAAATTAGGAATTCCTGCTATCTCCTAAACCAATATGATGTAGCATTCGTCTTGCAATTATTTGTGTTGTTTTTATTTTGTTATATTTACATCAGACACCAACTGATTCTGCATTGGAATGGTGACTAGGTATTTTGTCTGGAGCACAGAAGTTACATCAAACACCTCTGTCCAAATGCAAACCAACAGGATGTGACTGTCCTAGTGTGCCCACTCTGTGCTAAAGGAGTTCGCTTGATCCCAAATGAAGACCCTAATATCACATGGGAGTCTCATGTAAACAGTGACTGTGACCCATCAAACTACCAGAAAGCAACCAAAAAAAAACGATGTCCTGTTCCTGGCTGCAAAGAAATACTAACTTTCTCTAACACGTTAAGATGTAGAGACTGCACCAAAGAACACTGCTTGAAGCATAGATTTGGGCCTGACCACAAGTGTCCTGGACCAAAAAAACCAGATTCTGGCTTCCCATTTATTGGTCTGCTAAATAGGAGTCAGAAACGCGAGTCGTCATCGAATAACTGTTCAAATGGTTCCTCGTGGTGGGGTTCAGGCTTGCTTAGCGCAGCATCAAATTTGAGGGCTTCTGCTGAAGCAGGCATGCAGAAACTAGGCAATGCAACTACCCAAGCTTTGCAAAGGGCAAAGGATGGAACGGCACAGGGCAGTAGTGGCGGTGCACTTTTGGAGCAGTGTACTCATTGTCCAGCGAGGTTCTCCACTGTGTCTGCTTTGATTGAGCATGCTGAAAAATCTCATCAGCGCAATACTCAGCAGGCTCATAGTAGGGTGATGATCGATGTGTGCCCCAAATGTAGCAGAGGATTTCGAGATCCAGTATTGTTGGTGGAGCATGTTGAGAGGGATCATGGAGGGTCTTCAATTGCTTAAAAGTAGGCACAACTGTGCATTACATTTTTCCACCCTCCAAAGCTGTAGGATTTTGCTATATTGCTAAATAATTAGATTTTTCATTGATATTGAAGTACCCTATCCATATTTTTCAGTCAAATGACAAAGACATTGGATCACTGAATAATTCTCTACTGATTCTTGCATATTTGTTCAAAGGATTATTCCAATGTATTAAAAATAATGAATAGGCATATATTTTTGAAATTTTAATTACTATTTTGGATATCTCGCAATTTTTTGCAATAGAATCATGGATTATTTTTACAATTTCTGCATTTTGCTTTTTGATAGAGGAGGCTGAATTTTGCTTCCTGATAGAGGAGGCATTACTGATCTTTCCCCTCATTTCTGAGATATAGTCCTTGTCTTCCTGATTTCTCCTTGACGTTTGCCAGATCATATACTTATATAGAATATGCTCTGATCCTGATGTTGTAACTAGTTTTCGTGTGGATGAAGGAGGATTTCATATTTGTTTTTGGAAAGTTAGTTTTCTAGACAAACATGTGAGCGCATGCACACTCACACCAGAGATGATCGTAACAAAAAATTTTTGTTTTTTTTTCTAAGCGACCATATCTGCTCTCTGCATTGTCTTGACTTCAGTTAGATGCACTCTCTTTAACAATATTATCTGTAGTGCTGCTTTTATTTGTGATATATCAATTTAGCTGTGCTGATTACTCTCTTGGCTTGTTTTCAACTTCTTGCCTTACGTAATCTCATATTACACACAATTGCTTTGTGCAAATAATTCAACTACTTTTTTGAGTTAATTTGCATAATTGCGCTGGTCATTGTAACTTTCTATTCCTCATTGTTAAACGGATATCAATGCACACCTGCAGCCTGTATGGCAAATTAGTCTCAGTAGACTGTTTGAGCTCGTGTATGCTTATATGCAGAGAGCTTCGTGCTTGCTTCTCTCCATGCTGTTTATCTTATTCCTAAATCGTATTTCTTCCTTTTCATTTCTTTTTGTAGTTGGACCTGCATTACCAAAACTGCCGTTGCTGTTATAAGTGTGCATATGGATGAGGATCTTCAAGCAGATTCATATTAGCTCGTATTGCTGGATGGATAATCGTTGCTTCTGCTTTGTTTGCTGCAAGCAGTCTACTTTCGCTGTAGTGTGCTCAAATGCTGGCGTTCTCCAATCATTGGAGATATTACATCAACATCGAAGTTATTTGACATTGTTGCTTAATTCCTGTTGCCTGATTGTATTGAGAAATGACTTTTTCCTCTCTTTTTGTCTTCATCATTTGATTAAAAGTTGGTTCTACTTCGATATGTCTATACATGCGACTATGTTGATGGTATTTATGGCATTAAAAATAATCGATAAGATGATACCCATTTAATTTGATGTCATCAACAAATGAAGTTAACTATCAAGTTGTCTTGCACGAGCACATTTTTTTCAGCATCCACTTCTGGCGATGTGAAATGTTAATCTCTTACCTCTCATTACCTGTTGGGCCAAGGAATTGGCCCTTGGTTGGTGAATTGGTGCATGATTCTGTAAGTTGTCACAAGTGGATGCATTATTATTATAATGCATTTCTTGAATTGTCTAAAGGCCCTTTAGATTTACCAGGCTGGTTTACATTTGACAATCAATCAAATTAGACTGCTTGGAGCCTAAATCAAAGCATAGAGGATTATTTATTTAGGAGCATTATTTATATGGGTGTCCCTTTTATTACATGCGCTGAATATGTAGTGAAAAGTTCCACTGATGTAGAATGTAGATATAGAGAAGTTCTGCAGTTTTGCCGTAGATTATTTAAGCTGTCTCTTGTGGTTATTCTATGTTGATGGCTGAAGAATTTTGATCCAAGCAGGGGTGCAAATGGGTCGGGTCGAGTCGGATCCTAAGTGACCCCGATCCGATCCGATTTTTTGTTCGGGTCCTAATTTTGGACCCAGATCCGACCCGGTTGAAGATCGGGTCGGGTCCGAGTTGGGTCCGGATCGGGTCCGAGTCGGGTCGGGTTTGGGTTCGATCGAGTTTATTTATTTTGTGTTTTTAGAAAAAAATTTGGGCAAATCTAATTTGGTCATATCATAATTATGAGGTGCTGGGTGACC
>JAOXJJ010000775.1:674753-695064 GCA_025769935.1 Phoenix roebelenii
TATTGATGATGTTCATGAAGCTTTAGATATGCTCTACAAGGAATATGTATCTTCAGATGGACAAATAGATGTTGATGTTAGCAATATCCCTAGTATCTCCTCCAAATTGAAAAGAAAAAGAAAGGCTAATCATGCCTTTCATATGTGGGCTCAACAACATAGGAATGTTATTCCTTCAAACAAAATTGAGTTGGACATATATCTAGAAGAAGATATTTACAAGCCTAGTGATGAATGACAAGTTTGATGCTTTGAATTGGTGGAAAGCCAACACTCTAAAATTTCGCTATCTATCAAAGATGGCTTGGGACATACTATCCATTCCTATTACTACTGTTGCCTCAGAGGCTGTATTTAGTGCTGGAGGTAGAGTGCTTGATCAATATCGTAGCTCTTTGAAGCCTGAGACTGTACAAGCTTTGATTTGTACTAGAGATTGGTTGCATCAAGAGCTTGGATTGGAGCAGTCATCAAATGTAAGTATTATTTATAGTATTTAATATATCTTTTAGTAGTTAGTTTTTCAATTTATAATTTCTAGTTTTTTATTTAATTTACAAATTGATGAAGAGTTTATGCAATGGAACACAGAGACTGGTCTAAACTAGACTACTTGAGAACTTGAGATTTATTATGTTTATTGTGTTTCTTGAACTCTTTTGTAGAAATTGATTTGTATGGGATGTTTTTTAGTTCGTTGAGGATGACCGATATTTTGTCATGTACTCATGTTAGATCTCCACCTTTAATGGGGAAAGTGTTATGGATCTATTTCCAACATTACTATGGCACATGCAATCTTCAAAATGGTCAATGTATTTCCGTCATTTGGTATTTGCTGCCCCAGTTACTAGTTAGAGCTCTGAATCCACGGCACTTTTTTCGTAGTGCACCCTCTTCTCCCTTTGGATACTTACAGGTGGAGAAACATGAGAAATACATCAACCAGAAGGGTTAGTCATGTCTACTCTCTTGCTGATGTTTGATCCCAGCTTCATTCGGTCAGCATTCCTGTGACAAATGCAGGTATAATGTTTAGCTTCTATTTCTTGGTAGCAACCATTCTGATATATTGCAACATTAATTGTGCTCCTCTTGGGTTTGTATCACCTGCTTTAGGGTGCCAAAACTGAGGGCAATTATAGGTGACATTTGACTACTGTCACTTGGCAATTACAGGTGACTGTTTACTCAGCCAACAATGTTGTTATTTGAGTTTTGCCAACAAAGTCAGGCTAATTTACTCAGCCATTGCTAATATCTTGGAGAGAGAATATTTGATTACTGGTATCTATTTTCAAACATGTACGACCAATTGACCATTCAGAACAAGATAGCACTAATAATGGTTATCTCATGTTAATATTTGAGTTAGCCTCACAGAAAGATCTTATTTCAGCACCATAATTCATAAAAATCTGACCACAGAGAGAAAAATAGCCTGTTTGTGGAAATATGGTGTTAGGGACAACAAAATTTTCAACCAAAAGAGATTTGTATATGCCCAACTTTTAGTTCGTAATTATTATTGAGCTCGAGCCCGAGCTCGAGCTCGTTCTGGAGCTCGTAATTGAAATGAACTTTACGAGCTCAAGCCCGACCCTTTGCTTTGCCAAACAAGCCCGAGCTCGAGCCCAATATAGAGTTTGTTACTGAGCCCGAGCTTCTGTGAAACGAGTCGAGCCGAGCTCTTTCAGGTTCGGCCTCGGCTCGGCTCGTTAACAGTCTTATATCCGAGTCTAGAATAGAAGAGATAATTGAAAATTTGTTTAATCTATTTTTCAAAAAAAATAAATTTTACTTCTTTTTTTGTTATAGGTTGGTTTGTTGTCACTGGTTCCGTTGTAGTCTAGTTGGTTAGGATACTCGGCTCTCACCCGAGAGACCCGGGTTCGAGTCCCGGCAACGGAAGTTTTTTTGAGTCCTTTTCTTTTTTTTTTCTCCAAGGGAGCAAAAAGTCGAATTTCTCGGTCAACAAATGCTTCTAGCTTCCTCGATCGGGCAACTTGTTCCATCTCTCCTGGTAAGGCACCATTTCTCCTTCGGTTATTTGATTAAATGCCAAGCTTATTGACATCAATATTGATTCTCTTTAAAACATCAAACCGCCAACCAGATGTTCGATGAAATGCCGCAAACGAACCAGCCGTCATGGACGCCAATGATCATGGCTTTGTTCGTGGACGGGCAGGGACAAGATGCGCTGCGGCTCTTCGAGATGGCAGAGCGAAGGGCTATGTTGGGATGAGGAGGAAACGAGCGTGGGAGAGAGATTGAGGGTGTCGTTCTTTGATAAAGGTTTCCCGCGATATATTTGTTGGCTAACGGCGTTACGGAATAAACTTTTTAAAGTTTTGGAGTTGCAAAAATTTGCAGGGTTTAAACGATATTTTTTGCTGAAAAAAAAGAATTCAGGATCGGAGAAATCCTGAATAAAATCTAGATAAAGGCTAGACTCAAAACTCAAACTCTCAAAAACTTTATTAACTACGCTAATTCGGACTCAAAGGACAAATACCTGTAATTTTTTTAAAGATTATTATTTATATGAAAAAAATCATGCCCATTTCTATCTTTAGATTCTTTACACCATGGTAAATATTTTTTTGACCATGCAAAATAAAATAATTATGTCTGCGCGCGCGTATGTGTGCATACATGGGTGTGCGTATGCACACACATGCACGTGTGCTTGTGGGTGTGTGTGTTTGTGGGTGCACGTTCGTGCGTATGTGTGAGTGCATGTAACAAAATATAAAGAAAAATAGATTATAACAACAAGAAGAGAAGCAAAAATAGAGAACTAGAAAAATGTGTCAAGCTATTATTGGTTAAGGCCTAACCCAAGCTGCATGATAATTAAAAAAAATATCAAAATGGGGATTAGAGCAACCACTAAATTGAAAGCAACTTTATGGATAAATGCTATTTCTAAAATCCCAGCTTGAATCAAGAGGATAACAAATAGAATCCTAGATTTCTTCCTCTATCTCGAGGCTGGTTTAAGGGACGAAGGAGAGTAGACAAGAAATTTGAGAATCCAAACCATAGAAGACAAAGTCCTTGTCTTTACTTTTAAAAACCTCCTACAAATCATAATTATACATTAGGTATCTCTTCTTAACCGGATCATTTATATGCATTAACATGGTACGGGATGTGGAGCAAAATGATGAGGTGAGTTTATATGCATTACGTTTGCATCTCCAAACAGATAATAATACAATCAAACAAAACTTAGAGGGGCAACATAGAGATTCTCTTAAAAAATATTGCATGTAAGGTATACCATGGAAATTTGCCTTTCATCGTAGAAGTTTCATATCGACATAAATAAACCCTCTAGACTATCCATTGGGGCTCTCCCTAGAAATTTTATATTTTTAAAAGTTTCTCATGTGAAATAATATTTTATGGCCCCACCTCATAATAAAAAAGAGAGTTTTATGACCGAAGCAAGGTGAGAAGCAGGTAGATCTAACTTCTTGAACATTTGAATTTGTAGATAACATATTTAGATTTAAATGATTTTAGTCACTAGAATCATACAGTTCTGATGCAGTCTACATTGATGAAAAGTTTTACCCGGCTAGTCTTGGATCTTGATGATGCGAGTTCACATTTTAGACAGATACATCTTGATGCTACTCAATAAAAGATAATTTGGACAAAAAATGATAATTAAGTGGAACCAGACACTTGCATGTGTGAGTTGGGGCTTTTCCCAAAGGAAAGGTCACCCTCCTTTGCTTAACAACCAAAAAAATTATTTGAATTTTGGTTGCTTAAAATAACATATATTTAAATTCGGATAAAATAACATATATTTAAATTCGGATAAAATAACATGGCTGGGTCTACCTCTGTTTTTTTCTCTTATAAAAATAAAACGACAACAAGTACACGCTAGGCACCCTCATAAAATTTTATGAGGGTGCTTTTTCTGGTTCTCCGAGAGGGTGTGAGTACGTGAATATGATGCAAGCAAGACACGTACCCAAAAGCCAATATCCCTAACCATCTGGTAGTAGTACACAAAGCATCAACCCCATATTTGGTACGTTAAGGTTATGTACCTTAAGCTGCTGATTTTTTTTAAATAAATAATCCATACAATTTTAATACAAACATATTTAAAAAAAATCAAAATATAGTACCTTCTAAAACATTTTAGGCAGTTTTTTTTTACTAATTTATAATTTTTTTTTAAAATAATTGGCCACATATGAAATCATTCGGTCCATAATACAGTTAGTCTAGTGCTTCATATCCTCAATCATGCTTGAAACTTTACAAGATTCAAAATTTCAAACTATAGATCTATGTGGCAATGCATAGAGATGTCTCGCACTGTTGGATCGCAGCCCAATAGGCCAGGTTTTTCACTTTACTTTTTACCAAAAAGAAAGAGAAAAAAAAAAAAAAAAAGCAGCTTTGCTCATGATAAAAAGAAGTTTTTTCTATAAGATATTGCCAGTTTTCTACGTAATTCAACCATAGATATTTTTAACGACCAGTGTAAATTGGTAGATGCTTATCAATATTACTTTCGTTTTCTATTCTCGTGCGTAATTTAACTATTTAAACCGGGAGGGCACGTACTTCCCTCTTTTTTTTTTTCTTTTTTTTTTCGGGGGGAGTTGGAGTGGCTATTAAAACCCGGGGGGGGAGGGGTCCGCGGGAGAGATGGGGCGAATAGTAGGAACCTTCTGGAACCACACAACCAATAAAACGAAGGATCTTGTACTCTTTCGATTTTCTCTTCCCTTCTCTTCCCCCAATTAAGCGCGGTCTCGGTCTCGGTCTCCTCGTGCTGCTCTCCTCTAAAAAGTGAATCATCTGGTTCTCCCGATCTCTTTCCTTGCTCTGTTCCACCATTTTTTTTCCTATCCTTTCATCACTTGTTGAAATCTAAGGAAAAAAGTCACTGAAATTTTGCAGATTCCTGTGATCCAATTCGAGAGTGCCTTACTTAGAAATGGAGGATGCTCAGGATCGGAATAATCAATCCAATGGTAACCCCTCTCACTCTTGTTATTGTCAGCCATCAGATTCCAGATATCTTTTATCACTTATTATTATTAGTTTGCGGGGGTTGGGGGTGTTGGTGCTAATCGTAGTTGCTCATTTTATTTCTGGAATGTCTCTGCTAGACCATAGCAGTTCAATTCAGCAGTCCGAGATTGGTACATTCTTTGCTCAATTCAAAAATGTCTGTTTCAATTTTTATCTTACATGACAGGAAGATTAATATCAAATAATTTTGTAGTGCACATACCTAGGTTTGAATGTATTCGCTTTTCGTCTCATTCTAATCCCATCTCCTTTCATTTTCTTCTTTTCTTGTTTGTTCTCGACATCTTTTTCGTTCATTTCATGGCATTATCTCTCAAAATTGTTTAACATCATAACCAGCAGACGAGCAAAGTTGGGCTGACCTTATCTTTTCACCATGATGATCAATAAGCAGTTTTGCCAGTGTTCTTGAAGTCTAAAAAAAAAACATTGATTCGTGCTTTGTTTTGTTATGAGTTTGTACGGAATAAAATGAGGGGCTGAAGATCCTCAACTTTTTGGACCCTCATTTCAGACGATGCAGAGTGACAGTGATCGATAATGCTGTTATTCGAATGTTGAAAGACACATAATTTTCATTCTTACGTAGTTCTTAGATACTTAGTAGAAATTGGATATTTTAGTTCCTATTCAAGCTTCTGTTTAGTTTATACTTTTCTTTTTTATCTTGTAATATATCCAATAGCTGTATTGTTATGCCAAGGACAGCATATCTCTCCCCCCCCCCCCCTCCCTCATTTTAATAAATTTCCTTACACACCTGTTTCATATAATACACATTCAAGATCTCTCTGGCTAGACATCTATATTATTTATTCCATGCTTTTATTTTGTTCCTGATTCTCCTCCTAAGTTTTACTTTAGGTATTGCTCTATGCTTATGTCTTTGAATTGGTTAATATTTTCTGTTCTGTTACTTGCTGACATATTTATTTGGTAGGCAATCATATATATGGTTTCTTTTGGATCTATTGAAATTTAATAGTCACCCTGGATGCGTAGTTTTTCATTCTATATGCATTGTGTAGATCCGAATGATGATAATGATATCATCACTGAGAGTGCTGCAGTTGTGCGCGATGAACCTCCCCAAGATGACAAAGGACCCCCGAAGATTGACTGTGAGATGGAGGTCCTTCACGACAAAGTCAAGAAGCAAGTAATTAAGGAGGGTCATGGTCAGAAGCCGGCAAAATTTGCAACATGCTTTTGTAAGTGCTGTATGGTTAGGTCTACCATGTCTTGTCCCTTGAATGAAGTTCACAAGCTATTTAGTGGCATTGTGGTTTCTTTTATTTGAAGTGATGCTATGATTATGTTGCGAAAGGTTTATGTGCATAGTATTTAGATGGCTGTTTCCCTTTAGTTTAATGATGCATCAATTTTCAGCTTTTCATGTGATAAAGAGGCAATGACAAATACCTTAATCTTCAAGTTTTATTTGATTTATGGGGGTTTGGCTATTTATGCTAATACTGAGCATATGTGATGCATGGAAGGGTTGAAATGCACATACTAAATGTTAGTTTGAATTTATAAATCTACTTGCCTGATGACCAACATGCATGTTTTTCAGTCTTAGTCATGCTTTTTGAGAAGGATGTAGGAGAGTATTTGTGAGATAGAAGTGATTTACTAAAGATGTTTCACATCTTCCCAGGCTCTGTAGTTGGTTCATAGCAAATTTCTTCTGACCCATCACACCAATGTTGTCCAAGCTGGGAAAAAAATATTCAGAATAGTGACCTCTTCTATTAAAATCAGTTGTAAACACAAGAGCTGTATCCCGATATGGGCAAGCTCCAGATCAAACAGGCGATTGAGTCTTCTGATAATGCAGTCCCAACCTGTTTGACCAATCTTATCTGGTCCTAAGAAATCTGCTATTTGGCAATAGCCTCTTGTCTGGAAGACAAGCTCTATATTTCAGGCATTTGGTGCTGTTAGAAAAGAATTCTATCAGTTTAGTCTGTTTGTCCAAAAACCAAGTCTAAAACCAACTCTAAGTTGGAGTCTTTATATGCTAGTGGTTGGGAGGAACTTTTTGCACATATATACATTATAGTGTGGTAAGACTGAATGTCTCAGACAATTGTTCATCGAGTCAAAAGGAAACCTCAAATGTGTTTTGGCATTTACGCATGAAGTTTTGAAAAGCAAAAACCTTTATTGGTTAGGTCTGGCCTAGTAATTTTTCTTTTATCCTTATTGTTCTTCCTCAGTTTTGTCTTCCAAGTAGCCGGCTAGCTAGCAATTAGGATAATTACAATTTACAACTTAAAATAGGTAAGAAAATGGAAAGCCAAAACATGACAACAATTTATAGAAATAGAAAAATTATAAAAAGGATTGTAACACAACTTAAGCAGCAAATAACAATAATTGATATAAGAAAATTGGCATCTTCATGTGGCAGAGGAGGCAGTATAGCAACAAGTTTAGGTGCAAGAGGAAGAAGAGGGGAAGAAGTAAGCAGCCGCGGCCGAAAGGTGTGAAGGGTGAGGAAGGACGCAGTTAAGACAATAAGAAAAGAAAAGAGATACGACACATTTGGAGTATCGGTGGAAGAGGCCCGACAAGCATAGGGTGGCGGAAGAGTCGTTCGGTAGGGTCAAAAGATGAGAAGCAACAATAGGTGTCACGCCTCAAATTCAGGACATAACATGGCCATGCTACCAAGGGTTACAACTCACGATAACACAAAATCAACCATTACATTTAGCCCATAAATCCATCACAAATAAAATATAATAAAAGAATTTAATTCCATCATCTATTAAATAACAAATTAAACCTTGGTTCGGAGCATCAAAATCCAAATATAATTACCAAACCCATAATCTGCAATAATTGTTAAGCTACAAATTCATAACCAACTAATGAACTAAATTTCTTCTATAAAATCAGCAAGCTTGCTAATGCAAACATCAAGCCTGAACCATCCTTTGTCCTTACTGGCCCTAGTCGTCTGGAGAGAGAAAAATAAAAATAGATATTTGTGAGCGATACGGCTCAGTAAGCAAATCTTATGTAGGAAAAACATGATAATTTGAAAAATAATAAGGAGCACAAGATTTACTTACCTCTTTCACCTTAAATTGTCAAACTTCGTTGGGTGAATCTGCTAAACCTATTTAAAAAAACATTAAATGCAAGATAAATTTCTATCTAATGATTTTAATCGAATTAAAATAATAAGAAAAGGAGACGGTTAGTCGGGTGACAGTGTTTGGCGGCCCCGGACAGGTAAGGTCTAAGCAACTTGATCAATGAATCATGAGGTATGGACTTGATAGTCAACTTTAAAGACCACGCAATAGCACGTAACTTGTAGGATAGTAATTGAGGGTATCGATCCACAGGGATTGGGATACAATTATTTTCTTAAAAATAATATTTGAAAAAGAGAGTTTGTGAAGAATACTACACTAAGCAATTTAATAAAGACTGTAATAAAAAATGATACGAGTAGAAGAGCCTAGGGTAAGGAATTCACCACTAACATCGTAACAAGGATTATTTGTATTTTAATTCGTTCTTGGATTAACATGCAAATTGACTACAAGCCCTATAAGCATTCAAATAAAAATTCACTGAAGTAATTTTAGGAAAACTCATCTTCAGTAGGTATGAAATGTCTACCCTAAAATAAGGTGGCAGGACACTGCATCTTCCCTAAGCATGGATTATCTTTATACTCACTCAGTGATCATGAAAAACAGTTGTACGAACATCATATTTAAAATCACAAAGATTAAATATGAGATGAAAGAAAAATATTCATTTAAGAGTAAGAGGATTCATACAACTCCAAGAACAAAAATTAAAGATACAAAATCCTTATGTCTCTGTTAGAGCTTCATCCAGCCCCAGTGACGGAACTCAGCCTTCCATAGGATTGTGGACAGCAGCAGCACAGAGGGCTTCCATCACCTTCCACGTCTTCTCCTCTCCCGGTCTTCTGGGGGAACTCCAATAAGAAGAGTGAATGGGATCAGCCGGGTGAGAATCAATGCCCCCTGTTCACGTCGACTCCCCTTTTTATAGGCTGCCAACTCCCTCTCTACTCCCCTGTTTCAAGTGCCAGATAAGGATAGAAGGCAGTGGGATAATGATGCAGAGCTTGAGCTGATCCGGTCGCTGGTGATGCGGCTTCAACGCAGAGGAGACGTGGATGTTTGAGAGGATTTCGGAGGGATGAGATGGTTGGGAGCAAGCTGGGAGCAGGGGATGAGCTTGGGACGTTGGGAGGCCGTAGAACCTGGGGTCTGGCCTTGGAAGCTTATCCACGGATGCTGAGAAGTTGATCGCGAACGGGAGGAAGTTGTGGACGCGTTGTAGGATGCATCTGGTGGTGATCACTCGAGCGGGGGACGCTGGGATCAATCCGGAAGAAGCTGGGATTTGAGTTTATCCCGTGGATCATGTGGAGGATCTTGGCTCTGTTCCTTGAATGCGGGAGATCACCCGCGGTTGGTTGGGTCAATCCGGGAGAAGAGGAGAGTTTGAATTCGGCTAATGGCTGATCCGTGGATAAGGACGATTGTGAACGGATTCGTGAGCTGGGAGGAAGGCTGCGGACGACTGGATTACAATCGCAGGAGAGAGGAATCTGGAAGAAGAGAATCATGGATGTGGGACCTTTTGCATGCATCACGGGAGGACGGGGCATGGAGGATGGTTGGGAGGCTTGGGATTTGCTGGGACGAAGTTGTTTGGGATGCTCACGGGATGAAGATGAATTGCGGAACACCCGATCGTGGGAGGAGATGGGATGCTGGGACTCGATCCACAGAATGGGGAGAGGATGAACTCTGTTCTGTTTCCGTGGCTGGGAGAAATCTAGAATGAATCCGGGTGAAGAGATGGCTCCACGCGGACGGGAGGAAGGTTGGATTTGTGAACGAGATGTGAGGAGGGGTTGTGGATGGCTGGATTCATGCGAATGAAGGATGTGGCTGTAGGATGGACTCGGAAAAAGGGAGAGGATGCGTGAACTTGGGATGGCCACATGCTGAGAAGGGAATGTGTGAATGTGTGAAGAAAAGGGAAGAAATTGATGAAATACAGTGTGGGTTTAAGCATCATTCAATTGGGTTTGACTCGACCTATATACATAAGGCTTTTAATCAATAAATAATCAAATCAAACTTGAATTACCTTTATTAATTTATTAGAATGCAATGATGAAGGAAAACACATTTTCTCATGTTTTGATTTAAAATATGTGCATAAAAATAGTGATAAGTGCTATGTAAAATAAATTAATTTATACATTATTTAGCACTTATATGGACTCGTTCGACAGGGTTCATCAATAGTGGTTTAGGGACATTCAACAGAGCCGGGATAACCGGTCCGGTAGGCGGCCTGAGTGCCAAAGCAGTTTAGGCCCTCTTTGCAGGGGTCAACTCAAGTCCGTAGAACAGGTAGACAGGACTCTGTATTGGAATTCATGGGTCTGTTTAGAGAGAGAAACAAGTAGATGCGAGAGAAAGAAGAGAGAAAATAAAAGAGAGAGAGGGATGGGCTCTCTCTTTCCTCTTCTTCTTCGTCTCTTTTCTTTTTTTCGTCTTCTTTTATTGGTAAATAGGGGAAGGAAGAGGGTGGACTGGTGGCTGACTATGGTGGTCCGACGAGATGGCAGTTGGCGGTGGGGACATGTGGCGGAGGGCGGCCGGCCGGCCAATCAAACAAAAAAACAGGGCCAAATAGGAAAATTTCTTGGCTCGGTGATTCTTGGGTCTCAGCCCACTCGTCGGCGGCTAGGGATCGGGCATCTGCTAGGGGCCAACTTAGAGATTGGGGCTAAGGTCTCGATAATGAACATCGCCGGCGGAGGCTGCCGGAAGAAAAAGAAAAGAGAAAAAGTAGGGGTTTTTGTTCTCGAGTGGTTTTCGAAGAAATAGAAGCTGGCAGCGGGTGGTTTTGGACTATGGAGAGAATAGGAAGAAAAGAGAAAGAAAACCAAGGCTTTACCTTGCTTCGGCAAGCTCTCTGACCTTGATTCCCGACGGGCACGGTGACGAGAAGCCATGGACTCAATGGGAGAAAAGAGGAAGAAAGAACAGAAGATAGACAGTGGTGGTCGACATTCGATGACGATGGAGGGAGAGGGGCCTTTTAAAGACGGAGGCAAGCCTCTGACTACTCGTGGGAGTTCGACTCCTACTGCGAGTCGATCGAGAGTCTTCTTCTTCACCATTTTTCTTTTTACTTTTGATGGAAACATAGGCTGGGCTAAAGCCTAGTTGGGCTGGTCAAGTGGACCGGGCCTTGACCAGGCCATCACAATGGGAATGACCAAGGAGATGGAGGAATTTTATTGGAAGAAAATTGTTCTCCTATGTGGCCCATGATGGAGCACATAGATTGGGACATCATTGCTGATGAACACCAATTTTGTGATATTTCAAAGATGCCGTAACTTTTGAATCCAACTACGGGGAAGAGCTTATTCTTATTAAGCTATAATTTATCTTTGTCATCATTGTTCAAAGTAATGCGAATTACCTTTCATCAACTGCATCTAGTTGTGGTTAGCATGGGTTCATTGTATTGCTGCATGTTGCAAAGCTCGTCCTTGGTTTGCCTATATGGCTATCTATAATTGGCACAACTTGCATTACTAAGAGTTCTTCTTGTCTCATGAAAGATTTTTAAAGAATTAGTGATGATCTGTGTTTATTGTACAAGTTTTTTAGTCTGTCTTTGATGTGGCAGTGCACTATAAGGCATGGGTTGCAAACTCTTCACACAAGTTTGAAGATACCTGGCAAGAACAGCGACCAGTTGAACTTATCTTGGGAAAAGGTATTTCATGTCATTATATTTTTCAATGCATCTTTTGTTTTTACATTAACTCCTATCTTTGCTGTTTCTCTGCTCTCATTCTTCTCTTAGCGTCCCAAGCAGCATGGAACTTGTATAGTTGGTTCTTGACTTCCCATGTTGCTTAATAATGTCTATAGATCATTTCTGCCTATTACTCCTGTCTCACATGGATATTTTATCAATATTACAAAGATTCAAGTGTTGTTCCAAAACAATAAAAAAAGGGGGGGTTCTTCTGGCTCAATTTCAAGTGGTGCCATGCTGTATTTACCTGTCAGTTTGGAATGGGTTGATATCCTGCATATCTGCTGGAAATTGCATCAGACTTGCCTGCTTTCCACCTGCTGCACCAGCTCGGCATCAGTGAGCCCTCTATGTGATCATATTGTGCCAATACATGGAAAAAATCAACAGAATATGCAATGCTCCATGAGTAGCTACTTTGAAAATTCACAAGCTAGAAAAATCTATTATCCTATAGAGATCAATTATGTTTAGCTTCAAAATGATGAATAGACTTGCTTCTAATTGTAAAAGGCATAAGTTATTCTCTTGAACACATTTTGTTATATTAGCAGCACCAAAACATTAAAAGATACTATTTATTTTTAAAAAAAGTTTCGAGTATCTACTTCATTGGTATGTATAGTTCTGCATTTTGATGAATACACCCCGACAGCAAGCCATGCTGACCAATTCTTGGTCCCCAAAATACATAAATTTGCTTGTGTTGCCTAGCTGTACTATGCATTTTATTATACTATGCAACAATACTGTCAACCATGGTCCTTAGTAAGTTATCCTAAAATTAACTACTATATAGAAATTAAGTATATGTTCTTTTAAGAGTTCACGAGCACTCTGGTCCCCATTCATGCCACCTAAGAGTAACAAATGTCTTATAAATTATGACATATTATGACATCATTAATATCCTATATTCACATTTAATTTCTTAAGTGTGCTTTAATTTACTATTGCATATATGAAGATGATGTACGGAATTAAATGAAAGAAATGCGACAAACTTCTCATCCGTAGGAAGTGTAGAGAAAATTTCATATCACATATTGAACCAAAGAGAACTTAAAACTGTATAGTTTAACAAAAATGTAAAGCGAGATGATATCTAGAGATGTATTACATGTTTTCTGAATAAGAACAAAAAGCAAGACCTTAATAAATCAGATTGTTGTAACAGATAGAAAATTATAAATCACATTAAAGTTTTACAAAGACCTTAACTGACAAGAAGTTTCAATGGTTGACTCAAAAATGAAGAAAACTTCAATGAAAATCTTATAAATAGATTAAAGCATACATGTCCATTATCATTTAAGAAACAAGGACATGAGCTTAGCCTAGAATTTTGTTTCATAACCACATCAAATGTTAAGGAGGGCGTGAGCTTAATCAATTACATTATAGTAGTTTTATTTCAGATCAGGCACTCCGTGCCTTTCTTTCTCTTCATATATATTATAGAAAGAAACATATTGGAAGTGATCAACTAAAAGTAAAAGAAAATTTTGTATTTTATGTGTATGTGCATGTTTATGCATTGTACACATAATATATGTATATGTATGAAACACATATCTTTTTTTTCCTTTTTTTGAAAATCCTCTGATGCAATTGTTAGGAGTTGGTTGATTCTGTTAGCCTTTATGAGCAGCTGGAGAGGGTAAGGAGGTCAAGGATAAGGCTACCTATTCCTCCACCCAACACCACCACCCCCCCACCACCCTTTGCTGCGGGAAGATCACTCCATCTTTAGCCCTGGTCATAGTAGCCATGGCTGTTGATCTCTATTACTGCCTAATATATGGGTTCTCTCTTCTGCTGGTGGCTCTCTTTTGGTGTTACTGCCCTGGCAAAGGCTACGGCTACATTCATTTTCCTTGCTTCCTCAATATCCACCTATGCCCCCATTCCCTTCCTTCCCCATTTCGTGATTCTCACCCCTTATCCTGTTTCCCTGGCCAGTGGCTCCAAGTTTGAAATATTGGTATCTGGTAAAAAAGTAGGAATTCTGATAGTTTAATGTAGGAAATTGTGAGCATTCAAACCATGTAACTTGTGCATTCAAATGCATTTGCCTGTATCCTTTTCTGAGTAATAAACTAAGAGATATATTATGGTTGGGGGACAGGTAAAGTTTTTTCATGCCCTGCCCTCCTCTCGCCAGAACAATTTTAGTGCAGAACTGCAAGATAAGGCCTCTATGAACTCAAATATTATAAGAATACGTAGTCACACCAAGGTGTTTCTTGAAGGAGAATATGGAACCTTGTTTAAGTATAATTTATTTCTATCTGGAAAAAAATCATTTCCCAACAGGGTATACAATGGTATACACAAGGGCTATCTGATCCATGAGCTTAAAATCTTGTTGTCAAGAAACTAAATAGATGAAGGGAAAAACTCATACGGTCTAATTCAATTTGACTAGGCTGATGCCTTATGACTGTGAAAATGGAATTTTTTCATGGATTGTTAATTATGGCCATATAATGTCAAAGAATTAAATAATTAAAAATTATAAATGTAACTATCAAGCCTTATTCCAACTATTTTTAGTTAGCCTTATGGATCCTTTTTCACGAAGAATTCCTGTTTAGGACCAATATGTTCCTGATTCTATTCCAGACTTAATTTTTCTTTTTTTACTTTTAATCTTGACTAAATAGTCCTAGAAGGCTGAATTCAATATGGTGAAAACTTTGATATGATTTTAAAGAATTAAAAAAAAAACTAGAAGTCTCATGGAAATTTTAGTTCTGTTCCACACTAATACTGGAAGAACTTGAAATTGGCCATGTACCTGAGCCATGTCGTAGACTGAATCACTTCTTTTCCTATATAAGTGATCAACTAGTGAGAACTCTGTATTCATTCTTGAATTGATTAGGGAGAAATAATATGTAGCATAGAAATAATTCTGACTCTGCTTATGCCACAACAGAAAAGACAGAAATGACAGGGTTGGGCATCGGTGTGGCAAGCATGAAGAGTGGGGAGCGTGCGCTGTTGCATGTGGGTTGGGAACTAGGCTATGGAGAAGAAGGAAGTTTCTCATTCCCAAATGTCCCCCCTATGGCAGACCTTCTGTATGAAGTTGAGCTTATTGGTTTTGATGAAGCTAAAGAAGTATGTTGCCTCTTGTTTATTGCTACTGTGGCATCTTATATCAATAATCGTCTCTTGTTTTTTGCTATTGTGGCATCTTATATCAATAGTCTTCTAATGCTTGGTGTGTTTATATTGCCAAATTTGTATGCAGATTTTTATTATAGGTGAACCTTGAAGCTTAGATAATTAAAAATTTAAGCTTGATATATTATTGTGAGTTTGTGACATATGTCTGTTAACAGGGGAAAGCCCGAAGTGACATGACAGCAGAAGAAAGAATTCAAGCAGCTGATAGAAGGAAAATGGAAGGAAATTCTTACTTTAAGGAAGAAAAGCTTCAGGAGGCCATGCAACAGTATGAAATGGTTATCAACTATATGTCCCTTGGATTTCTTCATTTTTGTCCTCTTTTGTAGTTACAAGTTTTGTAGGAAGTCATAATGAACTTTTCCTTCGTGTCAGGCAATAGCATATATGGGCGATGACTTCATGTTCCAGTTATTTGGAAAATACAGAGACACGGCCCTGGCTGTTAAAAACCCATGCCATCTTAACATGGCTGCATGCATGCTCAAGCTAAAGAGATATTCAGAAGCCATTGGACAATGTAGCATCGTACGTTTATTGATTAAGTTGGTTTATAATTGCTTGCATTACTTTGTGCTTCTTTTCTTTTTCTGATCATTGCTTGACAATGACAGACAGACAGAGACCTGGTAAATAGATGATTCCTATATGCATGTTATATTTGAACACTATGTTTTTCAAAAATTGTTTTGATTTTCTGTTTAAAAGATACTATCACATAGTTCATCTTTCCTTTTCAATATTTTCTATTAAAACCCACCTCATTGTTTCTTTTCTAAAACAAAATTTCTTTTCAACTCCCATGGAGAAGTGGCATAAGGTAATTTTGTTTTCAAGCATTTTGTACCAGTTGTAGAGTGTTGACATCATGTTGAGGACTCGTTGCAAATAGTTCTCTCTCAAAAAAGTATAACATGAACCAGTAGGTTGACCATATGTAAATGAGACTAACTAGTGCTTTGTGGAGTCATAATATTTAGCTATAAGGTGGGTGCAGATATACGCACTAGGTTTTGCAAAGCTAAGAATTATGGTATGCCATACTGTACCGAATCGGACAGTATGGGCCGTACTGTATCGGTTCGGTACTGGTATATGGTACGGAAGGTGTACTGATACTCAGTACGCCAAACTGGATTCCATACCGTACGTATTGACATAGTGACAAGGTGGCACCGGTAATGGGGCTCAGTATTGAGACGCCATACCTTGCTAAAAATATTGAATTGGATTCATGACAAAAGTGTGGTGATTGAGTAGTAAATAACGAAACTTGGGGAAGCTTAAAAGTTGCACCACAAGTGTTTGAGGGGATGGAGAACTAATTGAGCTTGTGCGGGAAGGTCTCAGTAGGGTTGGATGGAAGTTGTAAGATTGGAATTGGAAAAATCTTGTCCATTAAGGGTGAGCTTTAATAGGAGCAAACCCCCAGTGTAGTAAGCCTTGTCAGTATTAGCTACTGTTATATTTTAGAACTTGGTTTCCTTTGTTCTTATTTACCTTATGAAAAGGAAATATACAATTCTGTAATGAAACATTAATCTTTTTTATGTTTCTTTTTCACCTAGTGTCTATTTTACATGATCGTCGTAATTGTTGAGAGCTGGTGCTGGATGGTTCTATATTATATTATTATGTTGTAAGAATGAAAGGAATGATTGTCATTCTATTCTCGAAGTAGGGCATCTGAGGGTTATACCATTTTAATTTTTGTTTACATAAATGCTGTCTTGATCTTGAAACTGTTAAATTTATAAATACTGCGCACTGATTGGAGTTTTGTTGCTTTTGAAGTTTGGAGTATCTTCTTTTGTTTGAACGTCTTATAGCACCAAGAAATTCATGTTAGCTGGTGTCTTGGTGAGAGAAATTTTTGATGTCACTAAATTTTCAAGCGCAATGGGCTTTCAGGTATTATCAGAAGATGAAAACAATGTGAAAGCATTATTCAGACGAGGAAAAGCTAGAGCAGAACTTGGTCAAACGGATGCTGCCAGGGAGGACTTTCAAAAGGCAAGAAAATTTGCCCCAGAAGACAAGGCTATTGCGAGAGAGCTGAGGCTGCTCGCTGAACATGACAAAGCTATCTATGAGAAGCAGAAAGAGATTTATAAGGGGATTTTTGGAGACAGGCCTGAACCCAAACCCAAGAGGTTGAGTTGGGTGGTTGTTTTCTGGCAATGGCTTGTATCACTGGTTTGCAGCCTATTCAAGCGCCGACAGCCTAAAGCTGACTAAGCATTATATGGTAAGCACTAAGCACCAAATGAGACCATTGAAGAACTGGTACCATTTTGTCAGGATATCTGATCTTCCGTGCTTGCTATTTTAATTTCTTTCGAATCCCATGAGGATCGTGCATTGCTTGTTCCTTCATATTTTATTAGTGTTGGTGCTTGTTTTTCGTATTGAATAGAAAGGGCACTCTCTCTCTCTCTCTGTTACACACACACCCCCCCCCCTTTCTTAGTGCTAAATTTGGGTTTGTGTGAATAAATCGCTTTAATGGTGGTGGGCACTCTATGATCATTTAGAAACAATTCCAATGCTATGCCGGTCACAGATGCATGTGATGCAATCAATCCAAATACCGAAATTTAACGCCTTTACAACCTCTTATGAACGCAAGCTTCTTAAAAATCCCACATTTTCTCTGCTGTTTAACAATAGCAAGCTGTAAGGGAACCATATATGTTGCAGGCACCTCTGCATGTTTTACATGTAAACTTTTGCATGTCTGATTTGCATGAAGTGAAATTTTAGTGGGCTACATCCTAAAGTAGCTTGTGATAGTGGGACTGAAGTTTGCTTGGAAAGACAGCTCCTTATAACTTGCAAATGTGATATCATCTTTCCAGTTAATCTCTAGGAGAGGATGGCGTGGATATTTTGTGTAAATTATCTTCAAATCCTGAAGAGATTAATAACTTTGTAACATTTGTACGCCAAATGGAAAAGAATCCCGAAACGTGCTTTTGTTATGATGTTGAATCTGTATTTGAGGACATGGCTTATGCTGTTTGTTTTACGAAGTCTGTGCATATACGAACAAATTCCATGAGTCAAGTGTAGAATTTGCAATGCTATTTACCTTTCATTAACTTTTACATATGTCCTTGGAAGAGGTGGTGCTATAATTTGCTGCAGCATGAATCTATCATTTACTAGCTCTACTAAGTGAAGAAAGTCAACATTGGCAAGGACAACAAAAGCATGAGACCAGTTAGTTATAGGACATGTCATAGGAAATGTTAGAGAAAAGAAACGATAAGCCAGATCTCACCTTTCATTGCGAAGTCTTGGTTTGTATTTAAGTAAGGTGGATTTCCTTGTGGTGTCTGAAATTCTTTTTAGAATATTTTAGTCTCTCTAGTCTCTCTCTCTCTCTCTCTCTCTCTCTCTCTAGTTTTCATGGAACAAAAAACTGGCCACATAGGGTGTTTCAAGCAGCATCTTGGAATTTCCTCTCTCGCTGCTTGGTTATGAGGCTTAATTATGATGCAGCTTTTGTGTGCAACAATAGGGAATCCATCAACAGGTAATTCATCATGATGGTTCTTGAATAATAATCAGCGAAAGTTATTCTGAAAAAAAAGTTCTCTTTGGGTGGTTGTGGGGAGTGTAAAGGACAAGTGGTATTGCCGGTGCCTTCTCGGCCCCAATCAGCAGGTGTTGGTAGGCATCCACTCGCCGAAGCCACAAAGTATACCTGATTTCTCCATTTATATCATCTGCGACATTGCCTTGATCAAACACAAAGCAAAATCATTGCATCAACTGCTACACCAAAGGGTCTAAAAATTCTCCGAGACCACTTTATAGGGAATCAAACTTACGACTCTCTATAAGTGGTTCGTACCAAACATTTTTTTATAACCTTTTTTTTTAAAAAAAAAAAATATAAGCAAAAGAGTGACAACTCCACCTAGTTTCATTGAGAAGAAAATGGTTGCGCTATAATTTGCTGCAGCATGAATCAATCGTTTACTATAATAACTGAAGAAAATCAACATTAACAAGGACAACAAAGACACAAAACTAGTTTGTCATAGGAAATGTCAAAGTAACGATAAGCAGCAGCAATTTCAAGTAGGTCGAAACCTTTAATTGCCAACTCTTTGTTTGTGCTTTGAAAGAGCAAGGGGTGATCGCCCCCCTTTGCTCTAGAACTTTTGGCGGTGTGCTAGAGAGTGTACCTTCTTATGGGCTAATTATATCTGCTCTTTTTGGGATATTTTGTTTTTTGATTCTACTGGATGTATTTATACGAGATCTGTGTGAGTCGGTCGACTTATCAAAAAAACAAAAAAACATGAGGTGATGAAAAGGATGGGCAAATGAAATTGATCCAATAGGTGTGGGACCACATAAAGTCCCTGCAGTCCATTTGTGTAACGAGATTCCTTGGCAAGATGCAGCAAAGTTTAAAGCCATGAGGGCCCTTGTTGTTTCTAAGTTGTGGGACAACCCATGACCTCTAAAGCCAAGTCCCCTCCTCCTTGTCTCTCTAAACGGCCAATACCCCAGCTCGATTATTGACTTGGACCAACAAACCTTCTCGCTTTATCTTTTTGAGCGTACCAAGGCAACTTACTAGGGAGGGCTCCTCCATCCACCACTAGAGCTGGCCTGTCCCACAGTCTTAAGCAAAGGCTGTTAGTATAATAACATTTGTAGATTCACAAACAAATTCATCTTTCTAGTTTATGTCAATTCATTTTTTTTAACAAGCTTTTGGAAACAGGCTGAGTAAGCAAGTCATCGAGTGTATTTTTAAAAATTTCATCCCTGAGCAGCTTTAAACTGTTTTTGCTAACACTTTAGGAAATGGCAAAGAACATAGGCACATAGCTGATGCTCTGGGCTGCATGATTGGTCTGCAAAAATTTCTAATGTCCGGCGTATGTCACATTCTAATCCTGTTTATATTTCATTTATCATTTGAGTTTTTTTGTTGCAACAAATCTTTATTGGTGGAATGATGACAAGAGATGAATGAGCTAAATTTACAATTTGATCTATGATAAAGATGGAGACGTTTAGGGGTTTTGGGAAAAAAACATTTCACGAAGATACGATGCCTAATACTCGCAAAACTTCAATTAAGTATCGCTATATATATATATATATATATATATATATATGCTGTGCATCTAATAATGAGGTCATCATGGTAAAACAA
>JAOXJJ010000775.1:696117-721809 GCA_025769935.1 Phoenix roebelenii
GACGCCGCCCGCCGACGGACCGCCGCTCGCTCACCCTCACCGGAGCTCCTCCTCCTCCGCCGAGTGATCGCCCCCGGATCCCGTTTCCAGCAACAAAACCTATCTCTTTTCCTCGAGCATCAGCTTTTTTTTATATATATTTTATTTTATTTTTTTCCCATCGAACCATACGATCCTGCAGAAGCACCAAACATACTGTACTTAGATAGGGCAAACAAGCGGTGCGCGAGCAAGCTAACAGTCCCAAAATGGGTTTCCCCTGGCTCCTAGAATCCCTAGTCCAGAACAGGTGCATCAAGATATTTTTTAGTCTTCGATGTAGCGTCCGTGTAGAGCCTAAAACTAGAATAATATATATTCAAGTCCCCTGTTTCACGGGCAAAAATGTGGACATCGGCAGCAAGAAAAAGCCGAGTTAGGGAGCCGTCTTTCCAAACAGAGGATCCAATGTCCCGATACTAAAGCCGGAAGACAGGCGTGACCCCCAAGAAAAGGCCAGAAAAATGCATCCAGAAAACATATGGCCAATCTATATTCCCTGTTCATCAAAAGAAATATGCTCTGTTAATGAGATGCTACAGTCTAATTTGTTGTGATTTCACTCGACTCCCATCATGAGAATAATATATTCTCAGTTGTACTTATCTTGTCACTAGACCTAAGATGTACAGTAGAACAATAATACAATCAACCTATGTTCTTTTTTTTTTTAAAGAAATAAACAAGATCAGCATGTGTAAACATCCATTCTCATTGTCCAAGTTTACATGAAGATACGTTACCAGTATGACCCACAGCTTAATACTAGTCTAGAATGAAAGGGGACGAATTAATTAAGGTGACTGTTTTTTCGCCTCTTCAGCTCCCATAATCTATTAATACTTTCTCCTGTTTTTTTGTTAAATATTTACTTCTAATCAATGCTTTAAATAATGCATCACCTTAATCTTACTATAAATAATGATAGACAATTCTTAGATCACTTGCAGTGTCATCTCGCTATTACCTGGTGGAAGCCAGTGATTGGTTAAGAAATACCAAGAGCACGGCACCTATCTTTTGTGCACTGCACCAATCTGGGACAGCACTCACAAAATAAACTCAATTGCAAGCAACCGCAGCTCGGGTGAAAGCTTAGAAATTAGAATCTCGAGGAGCACAATTGCACAGACCTCAACAAAAAGCTCCCAAAAGACGACACTCATTTAGCGGGAGATAAATTATTTTTAAATTAAGCCTCGCTTGCACTGATCTGAAGCATTTTTTTGGTTGCGACATATTGGTCAATGGTCAAAGGTTAATGGACCAAAAAAAAATAATAGTCATAGATTACCGAGATCTAGGGATATCTCCAGCCTCGTCCGGGTAACGACCGCCCACCGCGGTCGCTGCCCACAACATCGGCCTTTGGAACTGTTGGTCCCATTACCAATCGGCAATATGCCATTAATCCATCCTTGTAAGACAAAAAAGAATTCTTCGCTGTGAGGAGAGTCAAATGACATATTCATGGCGTCGAGCACTAGAAATCTGATCTCTACTGTTCATTTCTGCCTTGTTGCATTGAGAATAACCTTTAGGAACCCATCTCAATTGGTAAAAAGTTTTTCAGAAATATTTAATGAATTCTTTGATAGGGAAAAATGGGCGAGAGAGAGGAGAGGAAGGTCATGTCAACCGTAGCAGGCCCCAATGGTGTACTGCTGTGCTGCTGCTCCACCCATGGCCCAACTACTACTCACTCATAGATGAAACGAGACTTCTGTGATGTCGCTGCAAAAGGACTGGGTGCCACGCCTGTTTCTGGCTTCCGGTCTCCTTCAACACATCCCCACCCATCTCTTCTCCTTCTCGTGTTTGCCTCTTACAAAGCTTGCTGTTTGCTTTTGTGCCCAACTTTTTTTTTTTTATATGTTCGATAGAAGCATCAAGGAAGGGACCAGGATTTCTTTCTAGGTATCCTTCACTCGTCCACCCAGCTCAAGCTGCTGTCATTTTGTGGATCATGTAAATATCTCTCTCGTATGCTTTGGATTTGAGGGGGGGGGGGAGGGGGGGACTAGTGATTCTCAAAGGGAAATCAACTCTTCCTCACAGGTGTGGGCTTGTTAGATGAGAGATGGGTCTCCACCAGCCCTCTAAATGTATGTCTTGAAGCAGAAAGTGGAAAGAGATTGTTTCTCTGAAGAAAAGAAGATATAGAACATCATCTATATACCAAAAAGAAGAGGAAGAGGAAAGAGGGTACTGGCTCTGCCAATGGCTTCTTTTGGCTGCTGCTGTTTTGCTCTTCTGATGGTTAGTCTTCTACTTGGAAGCCAGCCAGCCCCTGCCCAGCTTCAGGATCAGCCCACTATGGTGGCTCTCCAGAGAGAGCTCATGGTGGCGGACTGGGAGCTCAACGGCACAAGCTACTGCTTCTGGCGCGGCGTCACCTGCGGCGGCCCGAACCAAGCGGTGGAGGCGCTCGACCTCCCTCGCCGCAACCTCCGAGGTAACATCTCGCTCATCTCCGAGCTCATGTCATTAAAGCGGCTGGATCTTTCCGGCAATTCCTTTCATGGATCAATTCCTTCTTCTCTTGGAAATTTAGCCATGCTCAAGTTCCTCGACTTGTCGATGAACAAGTTTGAGAACAGGATTCCATCATCTTTAGGAAAAATCAGAGACCTCATATCATTAAATCTTTCGAACAACTTCCTCTCGGGGGAAATACCCGATGAGTTGAAGAATTTAGAGAGGCTTCAGGAGCTTCAGATTTCTGGGAACAATCTTACTGGCTCCATTCCTGATTGGGTTGGCAACCTCACTGATCTGAGAGTCGTTTCGGCATATGAGAATAGTTTGGTTGGTGTGATTCCCAGAAATCTGGGCTCGGTTTCTCAGCTTGAGGTGGTGAACCTCCACTCCAACCTGCTCGAAGGGGCGATACCAGAGAGCATTTTCAAGTCGGGGAAGCTGCAAGTTCTAGTGCTGACTGTCAACAGATTGAATGGCAGCCTTCCCAAGTCGTTGGGGAACTGCAAAGGCCTCTCAAGTCTTCGAATTGGAAACAATCAGCTCGCTGGGAGCATTCCTGCGTCCATTGGCAACGTTAGCAGCCTTACATACTTTGAGGCAGACAACAACAACCTCTCTGGAGAGATTGTTCCAGAGTTTGCGCAGTGCTCGAACCTCACGCTATTGAACTTGGCCTCTAATGGCTTCACAGGGACCATACCTGAGAGGCTCGGGGAGCTGAAGAACCTCCAAGAGTTCATTGTCTCAGATAACAGTCTCACAGGCGATTTCCCAAAGTCTATCCTCAGGTGCAGGAACCTTAGCAAGCTTGACCTGAGCGACAATCGATTCAATGGAAGCCTACCTGAAGACCTCTGCAGCATGTCGAGACTGCAATTCCTACTTCTGGATCACAACTCCATCAGTGGAGAGATTCCTGGGGGAATTGGGAACTGCGGAAGGCTGCTCGAGCTGCAGATGGGCAGCAACTACCTGACTGGTAACATCCCACCTGAGATCGGCAAGATCAAGAATTTGCAGATAGCTCTAAATCTTAGCTTCAATCACCTCAGAGGACGATTGCCTCAGGAACTGGGAAGGCTCGACAAGCTGGTCTCCTTGGATGTCTCCAACAACCAGCTTTCTGGAGGCATTCCATCGGAACTCAAAGGCATGCTGAGCTTGATAGAAGTGAATTTCTCAAACAATCAGCTCGCCGGCCCGATACCAATCTTTGGTCCATTTCAGAAGAGCCCTCGTTCAAGTTTTTCAGGAAATAAAGACCTATGCGGTGATCCGTTGGAATCTAACTGTGGGGATTATTTTGGATCGGCCGATGGTTCGGACCGACACAGGGTGTCCTACAAGATTGTATTAGCTGTTGTTGGATCTGGTTTGGCTGTTTTCGTGGCGGTATCGGTTATTGTTGGCCTGTTTATGCTGAGAGAGAGACAAGAGATGGATGCCAAGGCTGTCGTGGTTGCAGGGGAAGTAGTTGTGACTACTCCACAAATAGCTGCTGGGAATGTCTTTATTGAGAGCTTGATGCAAGCCATCGACTTTGACAGTGCTGTCAAAGCAACCTTGAAGGATTCAAATAAATTGAGCAGCGGGACATTTAGCACCGTCTATAAGGCAGTGATGCCATCAGGACTTGTTCTTTCAGTCAAGAAGCTGAAATCCGTGGATAGATCGGTTGTTCACCACCAGAATAAAATGATAAGGGAGCTTGAAAGGCTTGGAAATCTTTGCCATGCCAATCTGATGAGGCCTATCGGTTACGTAATCTATGAGGATGTCGCCCTCTTGCTGCACCATCACATGCCTAATGGAACACTAGCACAGCTCCTCCACGACACCACGGGCACTGGGTTCGATTCCAATTGGCCAAGAAGGCTGTCCATTGCTGTTGGAGTTGCTGAAGGATTAGCCTTCCTTCACCACATTGCCATTATCCATTTGGATATATCATCTGGCAACATTTTTCTTGATGCTGATTTCAATGCTCTGATTGGGGAGATAGAGATATCCAAGCTCTTGGATCCATCAAAAGGAACTGCAAGTATCAGTGCAGTGGCTGGCTCCTTTGGTTATATTCCTCCAGGTAATCTTTTTTTTTCCTCCATTTTCTTTCATTTCTTTCCATATACTGAGCCCGAAAGAAGTGCAGTGCTTGCATGTTGTTCATTACCAATCTCTTTCAACAGAATATGCATACACAATGCAAGTTACAGTGCCAGGGAATGTTTATAGCTTTGGAGTGGTGTTACTTGAGATCCTAACATCTCGATTGCCGGTGGATGAGATCTTCGGGGAAGGGATAGATCTGGTGAAATGGGTCCATAGCGCATCAGGAAGGGGCGAGACTCCAGAACAGATAATGGATGCGAGGTTAAGTACTGTCTCATTTGCTTGGAGAAAGCAAATGCTGGCAGTTCTGAAGGTTGCGATGCTCTGCACCGACAGCACACCAGCAAAGCGGCCTAAGATGAAGAAAGTATTGGAGATGCTTCTTGAAGTGAAGGAAAATTAGATGTAAGATTTTTTAGAAACTTCTCCAATCCTTCATTTGAGGTTTATGTGATGATAGGTACAACGTTCAGAACACTTGTTGATTGGAGCTTCTGCTATGCTTCCACCACTTGCAGGTTTGGCTTGAAAGTAGAACTTAAATTCTTGGAGGGAGAAGGGTGGGGAAAAAAATGCTAGAACTTGTACCGTGTTTCAGCAAAAGCCGAATCAAGATTTCTGTAATTACGGTTTATATTGAATTTGATGGTGAATTTGTTGTGAGAAGAACATCTTGTGATGCAACGGTGCCTATCTTTGAAGTCGATAGATGTCAAACAAAAATGTTGTTATATTCCTCTGCTGCATGACCATATCTATATGAACGTGAGTTGGTCTGAAGACTGAAAAAGAACCAACAATCCAGTTCTGTTCTGCTTTCTGAGCTGTATGGAGATGTTGGTTTCTAATGCGTAGTCTACTTTTAGTATTTGCATCTTCCTTGAACCGATTGTTAGCCGAATGTTGAAACAACAAATTCATCTTTAATAATGGCTGTCAAAGTAACTCAAGTCAATAGGAAGTGTTAAAAGAGGAGAATGAGAGAAAAAAAATTTGTATTTATGTCTATCTGTGCGCTTCTGGTCCTGGGCTCCAAAGTTCATTACCTGCTCACTGATACTAATATCTGTCTCTGTACTCGAGTGGTATGAGTTAAAGATCTATTTTTTTATTAAAAAAAGAAGGCACTTTATGTGAGGATTGCACCGCACACCAAGACTTCCAACCAAACAATTTCGAATTCGAAAAATGCGAGTGTCGATTAAATTGTAGAGACCGAATACTTTCTGCTCGGACACATAGTTTAGGAGGGCTTATTGATCCCCTGGTAGCCTCGGTGGTGCTAGGTGTGACGTACTTACATGGAGGGTAACCATGCTGGAGCTCAGAGGGGTAACGAGCCGGACCCATGGGTGGGAAATGTATGAGTAAAACAGGCCGGCGTGCCCAATATACGGTCATTTCTGCCCGCATCAAACATTCTCTTGGTGGGGTGGGAGCCTAGTGGAGACTGCTACGCGGGGGTAGGCTTGTTCTTTCCTTCCCCCTTCCCCTTTTTTTCGGAGAAAAAAAAAAGACTACACATAACACTATTTGATCAATCCACTCCGGAAGTTCTAAGAATTGGACGTAAATTGATTTCCTGCTGCATATTACCCATTGCTTAGTGCCAAGAAAACGGTGCTAATCACACTTGTAGAAGCACTATATAAACATAGATATGCATGATATTGGCCAAGTCTTGTATCCACAAAGAGACTTCCTGCATTGCCTTCCCCTACTGGATCACCAATGCCGGAGAATGCTCTATAGCAAAATAGAAAGAGCAAATTATACCCCACACCGCATGCACCAATGTACCATGCATCATGCCAATCAGCTCGTCTCTTTTCTATTTATGAGCCAATCGCTGATACGCTCATAAATAAGACCCATAGAAAGGAGACAAGATAATTGGTATGGTGCATGGCCATATAGTGTACATGGTATAAGATATAATTTGTCAAATATTAAGTTAGTAATGAAAAGGATTTACCACACACAACAACAATTAACTTCACCACTTCTTCGCATGCTTCGTATATAACTACAAACTTTTTAGGTTCCAAACAAAGGCAGTCAGACCAATACCGATTATACATAAAAGCCAATAGCTAGTTTACCCTTGATGCAAATTGCGCGCGACGGAGTTACCCAAGAACCACTCTAATAACTTAACGATGCAGACATGAGAGAGGACAAAACCTTACTTATAGCTTATAAAAAACTTTTATAGATAAAAAATTTTCTACGAGAGTTGAGCCTAGTACAAAAAAAATACATGCTTTATTGCGACAGTCAAAATGTCATCCATCTCTCAAAGAATCTAATTTTTTATTCGAAATCCAAGCATATTGATGTAAGATATCATTGGATTCGGAATGCTTTAGAGATGAAGTTACTGTATCTTGGAAAAATTCATAATGATAATAATGGATTATATATGATGGCTAAAATTTTACCCATGAAAAAAATTTATTACTTGTAGAGAGAAAGCGGGCTTGGTAGAACGCCCCACATGAGTCGGGAGGGAGAGCTTTGTTGGTGTGGTCCCTCCTCATGTAGGAGCCACCTCATTTGAAATGGCTTGGTGGAACCCCCACATGAGTTGGAAGAGGGAGATTTGTTGATGTGGTCTCTCCTCATGTGGGAGCCATCTCATTTGATTTTTTTTTAAAAATAATTAAGGCATACGAAGACAGTTTCAAACCACCGACCTAAGTGAGGTAATTGCAAAAAAATAAAAAAATTGGGGAGTCTGAGGTTTTACGGAAACGGTGAAGAAGAAAAAAAAATAGAGAAGAAGAAAAGATGCTACATTATCAGGTGATCAGATGGTTGATTTTATCTAGATTTAGCTGAAATTTCAATATGTTGTTTTCGATATTAAAAGCTATAGATTGAACAATTTGAATTTTTAAAAAATCTTCTGAAGTACCAACACCGGGTGAGATTTACCTTCTATTTTGTTATTTATTATTGAAATCTTGCTATGGAAACTAAAATTAAATCTTGTTGATACTTGTGCAATCTCAAGTTGAACAAAGATGATCTATTATAATCTTATTATTATAAATAGTAAAAATTTTTGACTGAACTAAATTCCATAATTTTTTCGTTTCCATCAAAAACTTGTTTATATTAAAAAATATATTGCCACTTGCTTGATTATTATACTTTTTAATTATTTGAATAAATTATAAAATTTATTACTGTTTGGTGAATAATATTTTATTTAATGACATGAAGAAAAAAAAATATGATATTATTATTTTTTAATTGCATGTTTTCAACAATTCCTCTGACAAAATATAAAAAGTTACTAATATGCCATGCACCATACCCTGCGAGCCAACTCCTGATAGGCTTGTCAATAAGACCCATAGAAGGAGACAAGATAATTGGTACAGTGGAGGGCCAAACAGTGCCCATGGTGTAAGATATAATCTATCGAATATAAAGTTAGAGATGAAAACGATTTACCACTCGCAACAGCAATTAACTTTTACCACTTCTTCAAGTGCTTCAAATATAACTACAAAGTTTTTAGGTTCCAAACAAAGGCAGCCAGACCAACACCGATCATACATAAAAGCCAACAACTAGTTTACCCTTGCTGCAAATCGCACACGTCATAACCACTCTAATAACCTAACGATGCAGACGTGGGAGAGGATAAACCCTTACTTGATCCAAGACTGGCCCACAAAGAGACCCAGGTTGGTCAACTCTAGTGTGGTAGTGGTAGCTGTAGAATGTGATCCTAGTCCTGCGCGAAATCGCCATAAACTTCAAGCTTGCAGCTTTAAATCCACCCTTTCCATGGGATCGTAATGCCACTGACACTGTGCTATTGCCAGCGAAAGCTTCGACCTGCATCGCGCCATGGCAGCCATTCTTTGCATCACCAACCACAAAAGTGAGATTGTAGTACTTGTATTGGATTGTCCTGATGACTTGAGCTATCGCACTCTCTCTCCCAGCCACAAGCTCCACGGCATATTGGCCGACGGGGACGGAGAAATGGGCCGAGTCTACAAATCTGACTGCCTTCAGGGATTCAATGATCCAGCCAGGGAGAGGAGATGTAGTGTCCTGCTGCTTGGGAGGCAGGAGGACGCCAGTTGTGGAGTTCTTGAAGACATGCGGACCTTCCTCGAAGCCTCCATTCTTCACCAGGTTATCTGCAGTATAGAAGAAACACAGCAAGCCAGAGATGACTCAAGGATATTAATGAGAAGTATATCGAATTTCTTACATGTTATGTATTATGGAGAGCAGCCCAAGTTCCCTAATGGAGAGATGGATGCCTCACCAAACAACACAAGACACCAGAAGCAAGATACCATAATGTAGATAAAGTATGAATATTTAGTCCAGGCTTGGCATACTGCTAGCAAATTAATTCCTTCTTGTGACAGACATCTGACTTCTTGCAACCAATGCAAAGAATGGCAATCGAACAACATAAACCTATAGCAAGCCTAAGATTGAACCATCTATAATCATGATCTACTGGCAGAATTGCATACCAAGTTACATCTAAGTTTTATTGGTGGTCAGTAGTTTTGAATATCCTGCAAACATAGTTACATAATAGAATTCAACATTCCTCCCCTGCACGACTCTTAACCATCAACCGACTGCAAAAGCCACACATCGATCAACTAGTTATCGAACAAAGCTGAGCAATGACACCCTTGCAGAAATTCATGCATGTATATGGATGGATTAAATTCACAAGCTAAAAAAGGTTTAGATTACAGAGTGTTACTTCATGATATATACCTCTTGTGGGCATTGGAGGGAGGAGCTCCTTAATGGCCACAGCGTCCAGGAGAGGCCCGCATGCTGGGTCCTCCTGGACCCCAGTGTTGTGGAAGATCACCTGCGCCGTTGAATTGGTAGGCCTGAAGGCCCAAGCATAAGTATCGCCTCCAGTGGAGCTGTACAGTGTCTGGATTGGGACATCACCGAGGAAAGGAGGCACCGAGACCCTCAGCACCTCATCCTGGGCACAAGTCCTGGTGGCACTGAACGTGAGGGCGTAGAGGGAGCCGGGCTTGACGGTAATGTTCTGGGAGATGGAAGCCTCGTTGCCAAGGCGCACGGCATGGACGCCATGGGGCACGGCGAAGAACATGCCGCCGGGCTGCGGCCCACCGGACACGTACTCGACGAGGCCATGGATCGTCCATTTGGGAAGAGAATGCTTGCCGACGATGACACTTTTGTTCAGTTTGTGCGGCCTGGGGCTCAACTCAAAGTTGCCATTGGGAAGGAGCCCTGACGACAAACATGACAGAGAGAGAAGGAGGGAGATTACTTGTATATTTGATGAAGCTGAAGAGAGAAAGAAATCCAAGCATATGAAGAGAAAGGAGAGGAAACGAGAAAATTGTTTTAGCAATCTTCCTGTTTGGTGTTTCTTTATATATATAGAAATCCATATGATATGATATGAATCTATAGCAAAACTTTTCTAAGATAGCAGAGGCATGCGAAGAATCATTCGTAAATAAGGAAAAAAAATCTAGAAACCACGACAATGAAGAAATGTGGGGTGAGATCGAGATGAAAAAAAATAGACCCCTGCTGCAAGATAGCAATGCGACCTAGTTTCTACTTGAGCCTTTGATGAGACAATGCCAAATATCTTCAGCACATACATAGGAAAGCATTTTCCTATTGTTATGCAGAGAAAACTCAAGAAGAGGGACTACCAACCTATTTAAAGGGAGAACACATGTTTAATGAGTCAGAGATAAAACGTTCCTAGGGACACAGCTATATTAGAACTGGGTAACCCAGAAAGCGAGACCTTATGTCCTTTGAAAGATACCTCATTTCTTCTTCTTCTTCTTCTTCTTCTTCTTTGGATTCTTCACGCATTTTAATGGCTAATCCACCCATTTTTTTCTTGAGAAAAAAAAAAGATAAAGGGCTACATACATCAAAATGCAATTTAAAGCAAATCTAAGAAATAGAACTAAACCTCGGTAGAACAGAACAATGAACCTAAACACAGCATTTTTTTAAAAAATAAATCACAGCTTCTTTGGATCTTGCAAAGCATTTTTTAAAAAAATAAATCACAGCTTTTCTACCTAAACACTTGGACCCTCTATAGAAACAGGGGAAACTAATGACAAGAAATAGAAGCTTCTCTCAAAAAATGAGACACAAAAACTACTTAACAATTAACAAGCAAGTATCGCCTAAAAGATTTTTTTTAAAAAAAAAAAAAAAACAGAGGCAAAAGAATGCAATACAAAGACCTCTTCAAGTTTTCGAAGTCGTGTAAAACTTCTAAAGCATAGAATGAAAGAAGCCAACATAGTAGCCGTACTCCACGCATTACTAGCAGAAAAACAAAAAAAAGGAACCTATTTTACTTCAATACCATCAAGATCTTCTTGAGCTCCAAAGCCATGGACGCAGAAGGGGAGGCAGAGCAGCAGCAGCAGAGGGATCACACCCATTTTTTTACCGCAAGATCTACCCCTGGTCAACAGCGAGCATGGAGCTACATTTATTTTGAAAGTTGAAGTTAAGATGTTCCTCCAGAACCTACGGCTTCAGGATATGGCTTCCTGTGCTCAATCCTTTCCCGTCCCCCATTCGGAATTTGGAGTCTAGTTTTAACACTTAGATGGTTGATCCTGAGGTACATCTTGCTCCCTTCTGTGGGAAAAATTAAAAAGGAGACAGCAGCCACGCTACGGGGCTGTCGGGTTGCTGCAGACTGCAGTGCGCATCGAGAACCGTTTCCACGCTTTGCACCAAAAGGAAAGATGCCATTAATGATGATAGCAGCATATTCACAAGTCCCAGTAGATGACCACGAGAAGTGACCACCCAAATCGTGGCATCTCACCAACTCCAAGACTCCCTGGTTCTTTCCGGTGGGACTCGCAGCACTGAGACTGGGGCCGGGAATTCAGAGTGACCATGAGATGGCTTCATGGCTGCTCCAGAATGAGTTTTATAAAAAAATAACCTGAAGGGGATTAAAAGAATTCCGGAAGACAAGATCACTGTCCATGACAGATAGAGAACTAGGATTTCGTATCCGCTGATTCCGCTTGCCTCCCTCCCATGCCGGGGTTGATGATGTGTGGGCTTGGGCTTGTAGTTTAAGCTCGCTAACCCGGGCCAGATCTGAGCCTTGATCTGTGATTAATGCCGACGTTTTCATGCGTGGAATTTCCCGCTGCTGTTTGCCTACAAAAATTGGGTATCATCACGTTTTCTAGGATTCATTTTATGTATGTGATTCATTTGTGGCGATATGATAAAATGCAAGTCAATAAATTCTCAAACTAGTTCTCACAACTTCACCAAGATTTGGTAGGTTAGGGATCTCCAGTCTGGGCTATCTCTGCCTACTGGCCGTTTCGGTCACCTTTTTTTTTTTACATCGCATGAGCATGCACCACATGTGAAATGACATATGACATTTCAGTCTTGAAATGGTTTCCTTGGTAGCTGAATGAAAAAAGCCTGCGTTTTGTTGTTGGAAGATAGTATCAATATGATTTCAAGATGGCTGAATGCATTTGGTGTGATGCTTTTCTTTTTCTTGGTTTTGGTGTGGTGCACTTGATGCATCTTATAGGAAGCAGATATTTTACTACTCGAAGAATATTAAGGAAAAATCATGTTGGCATACCATGTGATTTATGAGAAGAATCTTTGTGAAAGTAAATAACAGTAAACTAGTGTTATGATGCACAAAATGCGCACGCAAGAAAGTCTAGGCGATTAAATTTTTCTAGCAGGTTAGGAAGACTATGATATATTTGGTGCCCTTGACGGGAAAAAAAAAAAAAGAATTCTGTACAATAAAAAAATTATATTCATATGCACTATATGGCCGCACGCCCAATGCATTTAGGGGCCTAAAGCAAATTCATTAAGAGAAGCATTTTTTTTTTTCATTTTATCTTTAGGTTTTCTTTTGCAGCGGGCTAACAACCATTTGTTTTTATAGTGGTACACCGAGATAAACACTCGAGGAATAAAGCTTTCGGAACGATTTTGGTAAGTTTCATTTATCAAACTCAAGCAGCTTTGATTGGCGAAATGTATAGCCCTATGATGCATGTCGTGTAGAATATATATATATTTTTGGTGCAATATACCTGCCATCAATTTGGCATCTCAAAGCACTAATTTCAGTTTCAAAAATGAGATATGACAGTGAGATCCCAACTCCCATGCACTACGTAACATGCATAGCTGCTCACAACCGTATCATGACATGGCAATTAACAGCATCAGCAATCACCAACGGATCCGAAGCCCTGGAATTCCTCTCTCACTTACATTTGTATGCAGCAACAAAAACTTACATTATGGATACAGGTGGTCGACGGAAGCTCCTGGTCGATCATGCAGGTTTATGGCAGCGGAGATATCTGGCTGAGGTCGGTTTAATCTTCGGCGAGGTTCGAAGTCGAACTGGCTTTTAGCGAGACCGAGGTTCCGTCTGGTCGGTGCCGAGGTCTACTTGGCCAGAATGGGATGGTCCCATGTTGTGACTCGGACGAACCATTTTGCCCTCCATCGTAAGCCTAGCATTATAATAATTGGACATTTGCAATCCAGTTGAGTTGAGGATCTTGAGGTCTTACACAGTCTTCCACTACAAAACCAATCATCAACTTCTACCTAGGACTGGTGGAATAGTCTAAAAGCAGGGAATAAAGTGTAGTAGTAAAACTTTTCACTAAACTCTCATTAGCAAGAGGTTGGCCATGTTGTAAGGGCTTACGGATCCAGATACCGATAGGGACCCAATCAAAATTCTGCCTGGCTAAGACGAAACAGGTTGGAGTAAAAGTCGTTCACGGACGGGATCTGGCTCCACCTCTCCGTGATCGGTTCAAGTGGACACCGATAAGTCCACATGGTGGTGGGTCAGGCCATCAACAACAACAGCAACCATGAGATGGGAAATTTTGCCGTAATTGGTGCCCAATCAACGTTATGCGGGCAGTTCGTATAAGTGCGAATCCACGCTGAAAGAGGGAAAAAAGGTCAATCAAGGGAAAGCCGAGAGCAGCGGATAAGACGCCGCTCATCTCTCCACGTAATGTTAGGATAATCTTAGAAATTATCGTAATAATCTGCATTACTTATAATATTTTTTTATTAATATAATTCTATATTAATTTATATTATTTTAATTTATTAGTGTAATTTTATTAGGATGATTTTAGGAAGCACATTACAACTTGTATCACATATAATATTTTTCATTACTAATATTATTTTTTATGCATATATTCTGTATACAAATATATATAACTTCTGAAATGTACCTATTGTGGTTCAAATTTGGCTTGAGGGTGACTACGTCGGTGAAGTCGAGGGAGCCGTCGTTGGTTGGAAGGAGAAGACGGGAGCCACCACCTGTACGACGATCGTGGACCTGCATAAAGCCTCATCGGTGTTTCCGGTGAGGGCCCTCCGATGATCAAGTTAGGGTGGGATCAATTTAGTCCAGCCAAAAAGGTCCTTTAGAAGTTACCTAACCGAGCTATTTATAGTTCCGGTGGAGAGGCCTAGATGGCAGAGACACTATCGGCCCTCATCATGAGGGGACGTGGCTCTGAGCCGGATGACGCACAGCTTAGGCTGGTTGGTGGCGTGTAGTACTGCCCGTTCTTGAGAACAGTAGGGTCTTGACAGTCACAGCAGGGTATGGCCGGAGTAGTCAAGGTGTCGTCTGACTGTTGAAAGACGGTTATGGAGACGTGGCACGATAGTGTTGTAATATACGGCCACGTAGATGGGCGTAGGCGCGCACGTGGATGCAGTCATTGGCGAGGCCGGGCTCGTTAAAAGGTCGCATCATGCGTTTGCCGAGGTCGGTTTGACGGGTGTTGAGAGTAGCTCAGCTTTCCGGATTCCGAGGTATGCTCGGTGGAGCGCTCCGAGCTTGAGAGTTGGGGCGTACTACTAAGGCAGGCGCCCCGAGCTTCGTCGGAGCGGGTCGACGAATACTAGAGGTACCTCGAACTTGGTCGGGGGAGTCGGCGAATACTAGAGTTGGTAGAGCTTTTGGCGGAGTCCCGAAGTTGAGCTGACTCTAGGCCGAAGTGAGGATTCAGCTAATTGGCTTTGACGCTTATCGGACCGAAACTAAGCGGCCTTTTAGTTGTAGGCTGAACGATCCATTTTGCCCCCCATCAATACCGAATATGAAGGAACAGAAAAATAAAATCACATTGCTCTCTCTTTTTTTTCTCTTTTTTTTTTAATATTTTAATATAAAAATTGATGAAATTCTTGTCATATTTTGTCTGTAAAAAAATATAAAATATATAAATAAATCTAGCTCATTGTATCATTTTAAGCTTTTGGAACACCTGATGATTTTAATACGTTATCAAAGCGACAGTTGAATCCGCTCATTGCCAAGTGGGGAACCAACTGCTCATCCACTGCATGGACATGAATCATGAAGGGGAGATCAGACGTGGGGAACCAGCTGCTCATCCACTGCATGGACATGAATCATGAAGGCGAGATCATTGGTACCGAGATCATCAATGACCTTGACCGTCGAGGGCGGAGGCCGGATCCATCGACTTTCCCAGTTGCTCTTCTCCGTTGATGGGAGGAGGGAGAGACGGAAATTATTAGATGCACCCAGTCACTGTACACTGGTCTAACAGCCGGGACACATGTACGGTGGAAAAGAGGATGAATTCTCGCCCTTGTTTTGATCTTTAAGAGGTTAAATACAAAGGGGGATAATGTGGCGAGTGACTATTGGTCCGGTCTGTAAACCGCTCCATCTAATAATTTATTGCATGAGTAATGTCCCACCGGGCCGAAAAGTGAAATCAAAATAAAGCACCGCACTCTGGTTGTCGATTGGGCTCTCAACAGTTTAATTTTCCAGCTTAGGCGGCAAGCTATTTTATACTCCATTGTCCTTTTTTTTCAGAAAGAAATCTTTTATGAGATGGCCCAAGCTATAATTCAGACAATGTTAAAAAACAGTGGCACGGAAGGTTGCACCGGGAGATATTGAAAATAGAAATATAACTTTATACAATAGAGGAATAAATATATTTTTTTTAAAAAAATAAAAAAATAAATTATAAAATAGAATAGGGTTGAAGATTTAGTCAGCCATAAAGAGCCAACTACCTTCGAAGTAGCTTTAGAGATAAAGCAGTAGGAGAACATGCTTGGTATTGATAATTCTTATTGTGTATTGGTATTTGACAAAGTTTTTGGTATATCAGTTAATTTTGAGCTACTCTTAGGTTCGAACAATTAGAAGATTCTACGCATAAGGATTTGGTTCTGAATGTAAGACCCAGCTATATGCAGAAATATGGAGATGCTCAAGTGGAAGCTTATGAATATGGCTAAAGTTTTGTTACTGGTTTTACTAATTTGCAAGTAATATTCGATTCTTTGGTAAGTAGTAAGTGCAACTAACAACTTGTTGCTCGTTCACATAAGCTAGTTGCTTGATGGAATCTTGGCATGGTGATAGTGGAGTCAATGCTAAGGAGAAATCTTGTAGGACATCATCGACTTTAACATATGCATTAGAGAGGTTAAGCCGGTGAAGGTGTTATTATTTGAGTTAATATAAAGGACTTGCATTGTCTAATTGTCGGTTCGATAAGTCACTATATTGCTGCTACTATAGCAATAATGGCAACGGCTACTGTGGCATATCAAACAGTGACAAATTCAACATAGCCGATATAGATTTTGCAATGAGAGGGAGTATTGAAATTCATTGCCAAGTCTTGGTCTTATTATAACTTTTGTTTCTTATATGGACTTTACAATGAGGGGGAATATTGAGATTAATTGTCAAGTCTTAGTCTTATGATAGTACTTATCTTATAGTGCTCATTGCAAAAAACTTGCGAGAACAAAATAATAGTGGAAGAAAAAAATTGAAAGAAAAAAAAATAAAGTTATTCAAAAGAAAATAAAAACATGAAACAACGTTTTTGCTTCTCTCACAAATGTCTTACTAAAGATGCTCCACATAAAAATGAATTCTCTCTCTCTAAAATACAAAAACATCAATATCATACTCCAGCCGAAAAATAAACTTAAATATATTAAGCCCAGAACACAATCTAAACTAAAATGGACTAGCACTGCAAGAAAAACTATTCTAACTAGTGTTGGAATAGAAAAACAGATAAATCTACACACCATGGTGTGGTAAAAGAAAAGCAAGTGGCCAGACACGAAAGAATATCAGTCAGGTTCAAGTTAAAACTGCCGAATGACTTGCAGGGCATCTACAAACATTAAAGCTATAATTTGAGAAAGCTAAACAACAAGCCCATGCACAAGAAAGCAACATATCTACTACACTGCACGCCTGACCAAGACAAAAGTGAAGAGCCAAAGCTCAACACCATCAGGACACTGAGCTACGAGACAATTAGCCCAAAAGAGAGGCAGAGAAGCAGCAGAGATACTCCAGCCATCTTCCTGGAGAAAGTAAAAGAATCCTATGCTGAAATCGTATACGCTAAGGCTACATTTATCATAGAGTTCGGATGTTCATCTAAGGTTCGCATGTATCTAATATGGACACATCCTATAAGATCAGAAAATAAAATATTACGAAACCATCGGTCCAGAGTACTCCTCCAGAATACTGATGCAATCCGATCACCATTTCCCTCAGCACACAATTTTGTGGGATGGCTCTCTTTCTACTTTCTTTAATCGTTATAAAAATAATAGCAAACTTAAAGTCTGGTGTTAGCATTGAGGGATATCTCTCCACTCGATATAAAATAAGAGAACAAAAAGAAAAGGTGGTGCAACATCAGGGCACCTCCAAAGTCATTGGCGGGTCCAATGTGGTGAGACTGGGACCTGGAATTAGCTCTCAGTTCCAGAAAGAGTTTTAAAATAATAGATGAAAGTTTAAAGAAATAAAGACATAATCCGGAAAGGACGATCACCGACTAATCCATGGTGCAAACTTAATGTACCCGTTAATTCTGCTTTAGTCCCCAACCCGAGGTCAACGTGCCATGTTGGATTATTACTCATTATATTAAGTTTGGCTTAAACTTAAGGATAAAGACATGCTTGTGTTTTAACTAGTTGGGCTTTGTTGCATAATTTGATCAAAGATTTGCAGGCTATGCCTTGAGGTATCCAACAAAAAGAGCTTCATAAAATCTCAGCCTCTTAATGCGGTCTACTAAGGCCTATTGTGGCCTTGCAAAAGAAATAGATCGATTTGTTTCTTCCGATGATGATTTAATTCTAATACCATCAAAACCAACATGTCTTAAACGTTTGGCTTCTTAACGAACCCTCGGCGGGTGCTTCAAATGTTCTTTGGAAATTCTATTTATAAGCTTCATGAGGAGCTACTTTAAGATGTCACATGATTCAATGATGAGAATCCTGTAGCAAAGGAAGGTAGACAAAACCAAGCATTGATGAAGCCCAGAATTGTAAGTTGGCCTGCTGGACCCTGTTATAGGAAACTCTTGAACCGGCCCAAATACAAAGCAAGTCTTGGGCCACTGTTTAATTAAACAATTGCTTGATCCCAATTGCCAACTCAAGTTCGAGCTATAATTTATTATCTGAACTAAAATGAAATGCATGTTGGAAATTGATGGTGCAAGTAGATATCTCCGAAGCAATTAATGAAAGCGGTGTGTTAAAAACTGTAATTTCTCCCGTACTTGAGAAGCTTGTGAGCTACTGGAAATCCTTTCCTCATGGTACAATGTCCAAAATGATAAGTGTACTTGGACTTTCCACTACCTATTTGGCTTGTAGAACATCATCATACTCAACCTGGATAAATGAAATATGAAAAGCAAGAATAAGAATTGAAAGAGAATTTTAGAAAATTTGAAAACACAAAAGAGAGAATGGAAGAGTATACTCTTAATTTCTTATCTCTCATTCGATGCACATCAATTTATAGAAAATAAAAAGGTTGTGAACATGTGATTATTCGCTCGAGAATAGTCACAAAAAATCAAGAGAAATAATTTTTTGTGAATAATCACTTTCGAATAAAATTAAAATTTAGAGATTAAAATCAAATCAAGTGGCAAGAGACGCTTCAAAAAAAAAAAAAATCAAAAGTCGAAAAGCTAAAATGGCATCGCTTGGAACCAATCTTTAGTTGCTTTCGAACGGTTAAAAGATCAATGACTATTTAAAAATTTAATTATAGGATACTCTAACTATTTTCCACTTAGTCATATATAGTGCATAGTCATAGACGGATTGATCCTTGAACCTGTGGTTTAAAAATGTTTAAAAGAAACAAGTTTACACTATATATGGTTTCTTATTTCCAAAGAAGGCAATATGTTTAAACAAAGCTATGTGTTGATCCTAACTTAGCAAGTACTTAAGAGCTCATATTGATTGATGGATTGTCAACGACATGTCTTCTAAAACTTACAAACTTATTTCACAAGTGTTATCAAAATCCCTCTATCGCATGTCACATAGTGAGATGAGAGTTTGTTAATGAACAAAGTCCAATCTTCACTATATGAAATGCTTGCTTAGAAGAATGGGATTATTTTGAAATAGTTAGCCTCATTATTTGGAATTTAGCATTCCAAAAATACTAGTTTTTATGTGACTTATTAGTTAGCATTTCTCTTGGATAAAATTTGTTTCTTTGAACTTTACCTATGGCATCTTCTAGTTCATAGAAGACTAAATTCTAATATCTAGTGAATACTATCATGGGGTAGAATTTTAACCAAACCCATCTTATTTCAACCTGTAGAAATCCTGTCTTCTTTGATCTATTAAATATTTTCTCCCTTTGCAATGCCTCGCTAAGAGGGTCAACGAGCATTCACTCGGTAGATGGATATTCTAACACCGTCTCATCTTTCTTTGCAAGTCTCCTAACATGATTATGTAATGGTATCGATACTTTATAAAAATCATATTGTATATATATATATATATATATATATTATAATTATTATCATACTATTTGAATATAGTAAGACACTGACATACTCGTAACTAGAATTTCAAATTTTTATTTTTTTTTTCGACGGTGACAAACTAAATTAATCGTCAACATGAATTACAATTGGAATGCTAAACAATAATGACTTAAGAACAGAAATATAAGCAAATAAAATAATTCAATTTTTAATAATTTGTAAATTTATGTCTCAAATTCCCTAATGATTGAATCAAAATAAACCGAGCCAAGGCTTCTCCCTAGAAAACTCATATCAAGAGAAATTCTCTTAAAAATAAAAAAAGTACAGATTTTTCTCATCCATGTCCAGCGAAAAGGAGGGTAGGTTTTTACGTGTGAAGTGTCATGGCTCTTCTTTTTCAGAAATACCTTTGCACAGAGTATGCATCGTACAAAGAAACCAATCATGCATAACCATCAACAAATCACATAAAAAAATAAAACATATTATGCAAAATATAATCTCCAGATAAACAAATAAATATTATCTGTTAAATTACACGATATATATATATATATATATATATATGGAAAAATGAAATATAAATATTTCTACTCTATAATTACTGGAAAAATCTTGTTTTATATAAAATAAAAGAATTGGTATAAAGTACACTTGTACAAAGAAATCAATAAAAAATAAATTAAAAAACATCATAAAATTCTTGTGGGTGTCCTGTGATAAGAATATATGTCACTCACAATATAATCAATTGGTAGAAGACTTTTATTCTCTGGCTTTTGTGATTGTAGCACCAAGTCACTCTCGCCTTTCTATTTTATTGATAATTTTTTTTTATCATAGTTGAATCGATGGAGGATACTTATTATTTTTAAAATGTTAGAAAATTAGTGGAAGAAATAGGTATAAATACAAAAGAGAATGAGAGGACTTAAAAAAATAAGTTATAGGCAATGGATGCTAATGGAATCGCTCTCTTAAAGACATTAACTTTCCCCACACTATAAATGCATGTAGGCTACTGGAAATCTTGTCCCTGGGATAAAATGCCCAAAATAATAAACTTTCTTGAGCTCTACACTATCCGAACTGACTTGTAGAACCAGCATTCTGAACCTAAATATACAAAATATGAAAACTGATGACAAGAGCTGAAAGCCTGAAAGAGAATACTAGAATAAAAGGTGCAAGCATGCGCTCACTTTGAAATAGCTACAAAAAATCAAGGAGAATGGTTACCCATGGATAATTACTTTGAAAAAATAAAAAATAAATCAAGTGATAAAAGTTTTTTAAAAAGCTAAGGTCAGGAATTTCAAAATGGCGTACATTGTAATCAATAGACATTTTAATCATGAAGTACTTCTGCAACAAATGCGAAGCAACCGAGCGATAGCAGACGGCGACCACAATCAATAAAACGGCGCAATTCCGTACATGCTCGTAAATTTGATTCCCTTCATGCAGAACCGTACATGTTTGTAAAGATTTGATTCCCTTGATGTGCTGCTGCGCCAGTGCTCCGTACCTAAATTATTAAACCAGATTGAACGAGGGGAAGACAAAGGCAGGGGAAGCAAAGCGGGGAACCAGAGAATCATCCACTAATGGACAAGAGAATGAATGATTCATTAGTGAGCTACCGCTTCGTTGATATCGAGAGTAATTAAGCTTGACCAATTAAATCAACAAAATTAAGGCTGAAATGTTTCGGCCTCATTAATCCTCCTGAATTGGCATCTGCAATTCTGCAGGCGAGTGATGTTGTCGAAACTCAAAAGATCGCTTAAAAAACGGGAGTAATCGGAGTACGACATGCCGGCTGAGTGTTTTTTTTTAAGTTTACATTTTTTTTTAGATATTGATTTTTTTCATCAATTATGTCACATAATAATTAAAGTAAATACCACATGCTACAATTTTTTTTCCGGAGTACTCCTTATTTTATTTTTATTATTATTAGTAATAACAAAAAAAAAAAAAAAGCTCGTCGGCCGGTTTGGAGTGGCTAGGCCTAGCCCGATCCATTGGCCCAGCTTAGCCGTGGGCTTGTGAGCTAGCCTAAAGAGGCCTGGCCCAGCCCAATGATGCACAAGTGGAGAAGATACTATTGGGAGTCTTTTTTTCTCCTTCGATTCCGACGGAGTCGGAGACTCCCCGAGAGTAATTTGAGTTCGACTGAAATTCTGAGAGTTTCTTAAGGATCCTTCCTCCTCCTCCTAGCTCATCGATGAAGACCTAAGAATGGACGTCGAATCCAAGTCTTTCTCTTTGAGCCTCCTCCTCGATTCGTCGCCGAAAAAAGCTGTCGGAACCTCGCCGGACCGAGGTGAGAACTCTTTGCCTCCCCCTTTTTTTAAGTTTATAGCTGTCCTCGCTTGGGTTTGAGCTGGCAAATCGCTGGCATTTGATCCGAAACAGGGATGCCCTGTGTCGGTCTTCTTCTTTCGAGTTCCGCCGCCACCAGCCGCCAGAAAAAGGCCGAGCTTTGCCGCTTTTTAGGACCCTCAGAGCATGTGGTTGCTGGTTAGGGAGTTAGCCATAATTCATGCTGAGTTTGATCAATTTTTTGATGGTTTTCTTCCTCTTTTCTTTCTTTCCTCGTGTTAGCGGACCACCGTCGCCGGTGGTGCTACGGCTGAAGGCCGCCATCGCTGGAGCTCAACTACCTTGGGCAGCCACCCCCCCCCAACATCCAAGAACAAAAGGGTAAGATCAGGCTCTCCCCTATTTGGGGAAAGAAGAAGAGAGTCTTCTCTTTCTTCTTTCTCTCTCCTCTCTTTCTCTCTCCTTTCTCTTTCTTATTCCTCTCTACCTGGATTATTTTTCTCTCTTTACATGGTTCTATGGACCCAACAGGAGGGTCATAGATGTTTTCATTGTGGACCCTGATCGACCTTAATAGAGGGTTCTGGATTAGTATCAGTGCAACCACTCGTCGTGCTAGCCTTACCCCTATTGTGTTACTTGTACTGTGGTCTGATTCTTGTTTTATGATTTGACTAGTTAGATTGGCTAGAGTGGACTGACCTGGATTGTTGAACGTTGCTACCTGCCGATCTTGTCCGTCCTGTATCCGACTGTTGTCAGCCACTATTGGACCCATAATTGATAACCTCTGATTTATTGCCATGATTAGATATATATTTCATGATCAGATGAATTGGAATTCGTTGTGCCAATCGATTCAAACAATTAGACGCTGTCCTCTAGTTAGCACTGTATATCTTTATATATGAATCTATTCATAGTCAAGCCCTAGTTTTGTATGGGGTTACCGTCATCCAGGCAGAAAGAAGCCCAACGAGATCGTATACTCTAGTTTCTCTCTTCCTATTGGTACTTTCTCTCTCTAGCTCGATTCGAGAAGATAATTGGTTCTGGGTTGCTATGTGATGATGGACCCCTTTAGTGGATTAGTAGAGAATTCTGGGTTGTCGAATATCTCGGATAATTTTTGATGTTTACTTGATTCTATAGAAGATCAATCTTTTGGGCAAGAGGACGTTGAGTAGGGTTCTGCGCACCTCGGTTCGTAGATCACAGTAGTCTGTTTGGGTTGTCAGCAAAGAGATAAGAATCCTTATACACCAACATGCATGATATAAATATTTTTGTTCCTATATATGTATGATGCGCTAATGATCAAGATAAGTAAGAAGCAAAAATAATTTTATGATGATTTTTGTATTAAATCGTATTTTGATCAAGTGTGCTTGTGATTGATGGTATGATAGATGCATATATGAGCATAACTTACACTTGTATATTCGGACTAATGAAGTGGTGCTTTGGACTAACCATGCTATATTGATTGCCCCATCACGGGCTAAAAACGTGACCATGGTTAGTCTAAAGTTGAAAATAAAAAGAAATTGATATGTGGATGTGAACTTGATTAAAGGAACAAGGACTTTGGGCTTATCTTGTTATTATTGATTGTCCTGTCACATGCTGGAAATGTGATACTACCGATTGCCTCGTCATAGGTTGAAAATGTGATACTATTGATTGCCCCATCATAAACTGAAAATGTGATACTATCGATTGCCCCATCACAGGCTGAAAATGTGATACCATCGATTGCTCCATCACAGGCTGGAAATGTGATACTATCGATTGCCCCATCACAAACTGAAAATGTGATACTATAAGTTGCCCCGTCACAGACTATAAAATATAAAACCATCGATTGCCCCATCATGGGATGGAAATGTGATCGGTATTTAGCCCAAAATCGGAAGGATAATTGATCCAGATCAAGTTAAAAAGGAATGGAATTAAAAGCATTGAAAATACTAATAAAGATTTATGAGTTATCATATAATATATCACTCTTGAGTGGCTGAATTTCTATTAATATTTGATGTACATATTTATACTAATTATTCGAGCATTATAGATAGCTGGTTTGTGATTTCATGATATGAGCAACAATTTCTTGCATTTTTCAAATTTATATTATTATTGTGTTGGTGTAGATATATAGGAATTCTTACTGAGTTGTAAAGCTCACAACCCCTTCCTCTTTTCTTCTTCCAAGTTGCAGGTTGCATAGTACATGGTTGTGGTTGAGATCACAGGTGGAGGGGATGATTAGATAGAGCATCACTGATACTGGTTACATGATCAAATTTTGTAATTAGAATAACTTTACTGTTTAGTATGAAATGAGATCGTTGTTGATTATGGATATTGAGGTTGTAATATATTTTTTTAGGCCTTGCATATTTTTTAGAACTTTGTCCTAGGGAGTCTGCAGCCGTGTCGCGTGCCAGACCCAAGTTCGAGGCATGATAGAGTGGTATCAAAGCTTAGATTTGAGATCATTAAGGATTGTAACAAAAAAATATTAGAGCTTAGTTTTAAGATCATCAGAGATTGTGATAGAAAAACTATCATAGCTTAGGTTTAAGATCATTAGGGATTGTGATAGAAAAACTAACTTAAGATCATAAGAGATTGTGACAGAATAATAATTAGAGCTTAGGTTTAAGATCATTGAGATTATGACAAAAAACTACCAGAGCTTAGGTTTAAGATCTTTGGGAATCATGATATAATTGTATCAGATCTTAACGTTTAAGACCACTAGAGACTGTAGCATAAGTGGCATCAGAGTTTGAGATTTAAGATTATTAGGGGTTGTGACAAAATTGGAATCAGAGGATAGGTTTACAATCTTTAGGAATTGTGATAGAAATGTATCAGATCTTGAGATTATGATCATTCTATTGGGAATTATATCCTAAAAGTCAATCATCAGCATGTTGATGATTGAATTTTGTAAATGAATTGACAAATTAATAAAGTGTTATTTGGCATTATTCATTATTTCATTGTACATCTTCAAATGAACTTTTATATGATGAGTTCCTTAGGACTTATTTTATGATAAAGGAAGATTTATCTTCAAGTCCTTAAAACTGTTCGCGATTAAATGATATGCTGTTACTAGGACCACAACATTATCGAGATTAGGTCGTTCTGTGATATATACGCTGGTTGTCCTCTTAACCAAGGAGTGTGGAGACACTGATATGTCATACAAGTAAAGTGTAGGAGTACATTTCACAGAAGGTTATCAATTTCGGAATGCTCTACTGTCGAAAGATATTCCGAGTGGATATGGGTATATGTGTCCCTCCGACCTGAGATCACTATGGTGACCAGCAAGCAACTCACTGTACTTTAATTCTGGACTATCTAAGTTTCTAATTCAGTGACGGAAGGTTACTGAGAGCAGTCAAGTACTTGCGAAGTCGGTGTGTGAGTCAAGATGGAATTGACCCCTCTTGAAAATAGGAGATAATGCTTTGTGTTCCATTTAACAAAATCTTGGCCAGGGTAATCCTTGTGAGGAGTCACAGAATTTCTAAAGTTGATCACATAGAGAATGTATTTATTACAGAGTTGACAGTGAACTCTGAAGTCATCCTGAGCATTTGGAGTCATAGGGATGAATTATACGGTAACCATAGTCCAAGGGTTCTTGAATGTTGCTTTGCAATCGTTCGGCCTATCCGAACGTTGGGTACCATTGCTATATGGTCATTTCGATTAGTACAAGAAGTTGTTCTTGTGCTACCGACTTAGGTTCGAACCTATGGGGTCACACGCATAG
>JAOXJJ010000778.1:7712-18674 GCA_025769935.1 Phoenix roebelenii
TCATAATTTGATATTATATAACCTAACATATCAATATATTATGATATAATGTAATATAATATTATATTTATAGTATGATATAATAATAAAGGTATAAAATATTATAATTATTATCATTATATATTAGTAAATATAAAGATATATTTTCTGTAATTATAATATTTTATCACGAGTATTTTGGTATAAAAAAGAAAAATTTTGTAAATCAAAACAACTTTCTGCATGCTAAAAGTGCTTTTTCTGAATCATTTTGGAGCTTCTTTTAATAAGTTGTTTTAGCTTTCTGATAAAAAATAACATTCCAATTTTTTAATCAAACACCTCTATTTCATCCAAAAATATTTTTGGGGAGTCAGAAAATATTTTGCCCACCAAAGCTGTGCCAAACAGAGCCTTAGTTGCCATGGTCCAACTTATGAAAAAGCCAACCCATTAATCCACCCTAAAATCAAGAAATAAGGTAAATAGAAAATAAATGGTTTCTTTTGCAGATTCACCCTGATCTCTTTGACGTGTTAGCGTGCACGATTTTATCCTTAGGCCATGCGAAACAATTTTGCCTTTTAATTATAAAAATCAAATAGTAACCCACTTTGATCCAATAAATCTCTATCTGGGACTTATGATTTGACTACTTGAAAGCCAACTTGATTATGCTTTTATTAAAACATTATGGCTTAGGATAACCTTTTTTTGCTTTTAACCATTTTCTTGTATCATTATTTTTTTAATAGCTTAAGGTTCATAAAATCGCACTTTAGGTACTCTTATGGATCTAACATCGAGTATGGATGTAGTGTTTTAATTGAGTTTTGGATAATCCATCCCGACCTAATGATTTATGACAACCCCTAATGATGACCTCATTGGAGGCATGATGAAGGGGTAATGTTTTTGGTGGTTATTCAGAGCGAGAGAGAGAATATCGGTACTCAATTTACGAGTACAGTGGCAATACAAGTCTCACCATAACGTTCGTGGGAACAATTTGTTGAATGGTAATCAGCCTATTTTGAGAAGGTTCCTGATGAACCCACGAAAATTCACCAGTTTCCACCGTGAAACAATATTCGCTTGGATGATATATAGGCAGGCTTTTTGTCTATAAATCAGGCAATTTTGAACAGAAAAAAACACCCATAATGATGATCGCAAACTCGAACTTTCACCTGCACGATTGCAAGATCCGCACTTTGATGAGGAGACGGTTGATGCTGCATCGCTGCTGCTAAAAAAAAAATGGTGGGCCGACTGCTATGACTTTTTCTATCTACCAAGGATTTTCAAAAAATAAAAGAAACAAAATGAGCATGAATTATAGATATCTCATTTTCTGTATCCAAGAATAAATTGCATGACCCTCGAAATAATACAAGTCTATGAAATGATCGATAAGAGGTTTGTAACAAGAATTTTGTGTCACAAAACAGGTGTGTTCATGCTACATATTGTCAAATAAGCTATAACAAGTGATTGGCTCCAGACCCCATAAAACAAAATTTATCATATCGGTATTGCAACAATTTCTAGATAATTATATCAGACAATAGTCAACAAGTTAAAATGTTATGCTCGAGTTCATTCAAAGGAATTCAAATAATAGTTCAAAAGTCACAATATTCATTTGATAACAATTTAAAGCAATGTAAGACAATTGCAAAGTGCGAAGAAATGAAGAAATGCTGCGCTTCATAGAGTTCATAATTTCATCTGGCCAAGGCCACCTTTGAAGGAACCATATAGAGGCCTTGACCTTCTGAAGCTGAAGACATCATTAATTTGACATACTTGGTGTGGATCTGCTTCTTGCATCACTCTTTTGTACTCAGCAGAATGAAGACTGCCATAGACATGCACGCTGAGAGTCTTTCTATGTGGTACATCGACTTTGACATGGTTGTTGAAGAAATCCATCAGTTCCTCTTTCTTGAGATCTCTCAATGCTGCAACCTGTAATTTTTCACAAAACAGATGCAGCAAGTTCCAGACTCACATAACAGGAGGCAAGGATATATCTGTACAATTTAGCTCGAGAAATTACCTCCAATTCTCTCCTATCAAACCTCACAGTTCCATCAGCAATTTCTCTCAAATAGAATGCGGATTCCTCCCAGAGGTTTTTATGTTTCTCTAGTTTCATACCAATTAGTGCGTTCACATTGCCCTGCATGTAACGGCCATTTCAATAATAGATAATCTTAAGACTATATCTAAAGCATGGACATGGCACCAATAAAATAAAATAAAAGCAAGTGGAAGTTTTTGATTTCTTCACTGACATCATTAGGTAAATTTTTAAGTGACACGCAATAGACATTCAGGAATGTACGCGATAATCCTCTATACCTATACACGTATATTATGGTGGATAATTTCTCCTGGTACAACAAAACCTTTCTAGAATTTGGAAGAAGTTTATACTCATTTACCAACTTGTAAAAGATCTCAACTTTACAGATAGGCAGATGCACCTGGCTTCATTGTACAGAATAAATCAGTTACGACTATATTAACTGACTTCTCCAGATTAAAAACATGCTATTCTTACTAGTCTCATTAGACAGCACTGAACTGATAAAAACTGTAATGCCCTGTATTACTCAGGTTTTCTGAAGTCCTCTGTTAAGGCCAAATTACTATGATTGACCTATCACGTGTGGTCATTTGCTGCCTAACTGGATATATAAGCATGTATAAAGGCATATGCGGCTAGCAAGATAGTGCTTGAAAGAAGCATATGCTGTCAAGTGCTCCGCCAAGCAATAAAGGAGAAGAAGATCCCAGAAGATACAAGAAGTCTCCCGCATCAGACAGCCGATGGATAAAAAAAAAAAAATCTGACTTCAGTATTTCTGTTTGCTCCTATTAACTTTTCTGTCCGCAAATAATGTTAGATTAGATTAGTTTGTGGCCACCGCAATGTGCAAGATTACAAGTTTGACTCTCTAATATAAGATTCTAAATGATTTTTAAATTCATAGATCCCACAAATCATGTTAGGTTAGATTAGTTTGTGGCCTCACATTTGTGCAAGATTACAAGTTTGACCTCTTTGAGCTAAAATTCTAAATGAATTTTAAATTTGTAGACCCACTAAGGTAGTAGTACAGCTGTGTAGAAATGAGTGGTCATTGTACTTGCATACTCTATGAAACCAATACATCGCCCATTCTGCATTTTAGCAACAGTGAGACAGGCCTCCTCAGAAAGGAGTTGGAAAAGAGAGGCCCAATGCACAAGGCTCTCGCCATTGCGGGGTCTGAGGAAGGTCAGATATACACAGCTTTATCCCCACGTGCGGAGAGGCTTTTGTGTGTTTCAAACCCATGACTTCCAGGTCATAATGAAGCAACCTTACAGTTACACCAAGGTTTAAACCCTCTTTTTCTTGGAGAACAGGAAGGAGTTACCTTATATTCTTCATCGGTCATTTCACGCAGTTTACTTTCAAACATCTGAAGAAAAGCATCTACTCTTGTATCAAGCTTTGCTGGATCCTGTAAAATTTAGAATAAGTCTAGGTTTTGAAGAAATAGGTTGTTATGCCTATGTAAAAATACTTGATATCAGGTACCTGTACTGTTGATTGGATCAAGAACAGCAAACCCCACACTCCAGAATCATTCCTGGGTATGCGATGTCATAATTTTAATCATGTATCAACTTTGAATTGTATAAGGTAGGACTGGAAAAATGAAGTTCCCCATACCTTTGCATAAGCACAGTTATGTAACCAAGTTGCTCAACAGATCGAAGCTGATGGAAAGCTGGTTGCTTCGCAATCAGAGCAAACAGCTGAAGTTTAACATTTAACTTAATATCATCTTGATGAACCTGCACAAATAATACGGCCTCAACAACCATTATGTTGTTGATATAGAAGTTTTAGAGAAGTAAAATTGGGAAATGGACAATGAAAACTTTCACTTAACACTCCTTGCTATTCCAACAAACATATAGCGCCGTCCAGCCACATGTACAGAATAGCCTTAATTTTTTTTTTTTTGGTACATCGGCGGCTCACACACAACGGATGTGAGTGCGCCTAACAAAATCAGAAAACAACAGAATAGCCTTAATCAAATAATAACCACAAACTTATTGTGATTTCTATGTGCAATGCATAATCCTGTATGTGTATATGTGTGTGTGTCTGTTTTTTTGCGAGGTGGTGGGGGAAGGGGAGGAGAGAGAGTCTTCTCTGGTACTGCTAGTAGTGTTTATAAACAGTTAAACTATGTTTTACGGAAAAGAATAACTTCAGTAGTTATTTCAACCCAAAAATGCTTGCATGCACATAAGATAGAAATATTGGTAAATAAGAAAAAATTGCACGAAATGTGCACCTGAATATACTGGACGAGTGCAGAATTCTCATTCTTCTGATTTAGGCCCTCGATTGGGTAATAATACTTTAGACCTTTTTCAAGTTTCACAATTCTATTTGTCAAATGCTGAGATGGGAACAGAGCTTTTGATATGGGATGTGGAGCCTTAAATAATGTATCTTCAATATGCTGGACCATTAATTCTGCTTCATGCGGTTCAACATTTCCTGCAAGGTAGTTACAAAAAGATAAGATGAAATCAAAATTTGACCATATGGTACAGCTTAAGAAACTTGCCAAGTAACATACTAACCTGCAATGTAAGACTCTACAAAGATCTTTGAAAGCAAGCGTGGCAAGAATTCTGCAAGATCATCCGCTTCAAGATGAGGAAGGACTTCAAGTTCGTCACTCCAAGGCCATGTATGGTCCTCAAGTAGTAAAGAGCAGTAGTACAAAGCTTGCTTATATGGTTGTTGGAATTTAAAATTCTCATAATCCTTTGTTGCAGTTTCCTAATAAGTATTGAAATTGAAACTCAGAAATTACTTATGTTGAAGAACGATAAGAAGGTAAAATATAGGTCTATTCTGATTGTTATGGTGCACCATAATATGATAATAGAGATGACGAATTCTATGGTATACTTTTCAAAAAATGTAGGAAAATAGGCAAAATAACATGTTTCATGTTGTTTCATCAGCCAAAAATAAAGGTGCAGCAAACATTAGGTTCCTTGGACTCGATTGTGTAAATTAAGAAATAAAAAAACCTCTTGCATGTTCTCCACAAATCTAATTTACCCAAAATGTAATCTATCCTTCAAATCAACTGTTACATCGATGCTCATAGTAAAACTGCACATGCATAGAAGGGGGAATTCATTCCCATAAGTTTTTCTGGGCAGACCAGTAATCTAACCAATTAAAAAGGGTTTTCTTAGATCCTTCCATGAAATTTTAAATATATTTTCTCAGGACCCTTTACATGTTCATTTTATTTAATACAAATGCACTGATTATGACTGTCATCTACACTCTGTTCACTTGTTCACTTACCATGGGTTTTTAAGATTGTCTATGAAGCAAAATTGTAGATGAAGTCATGCCAACGCACAGACATGGTTGTTGCCTATTTGAAACTATGCAATGCATGGTTAAATGCAAATGCACATGCACGTTCATGCACCTGCATGTATGGAGGAAAACTAATGATGATAGAGTCCTATGGAGCAGTTATGAACAATAAAGTTTTCTTCACACCAAGATTTGCTAAAGCAGTACCAAAGGTCGAACCAGCCAGCTACCGGCATAGTATTAGTACATATTGTACCATGCTGAAGTGTACCGAAGATGAAGAATCGGAAGAAGAGAAGGGGGAGAGAAAACCAAGGTCTGCCGAACCAGTACCAGGACCCATATCGGTCGGCGGACAGTTTGGTATGGTATCGGTACGGCACCGGCATGCCCAATTTTTTTTACGGAGTATTTTCAGTTGATTTAATTGGTAATCACTCTTTTTGACTTTTTCGATAATTTTACGTCTAATTTGATATTTTCTTGATTTTTTTGACGTTTTTTGATGTTTCTATAATTCCGGTTTAACCTAAATAATGCATCTTATTGTTTTCAAATCAAGTAGTGAGATAAAAATATAAAATAATATAATCAATTACATACATTTAAAGTACAATATATATACAGATGTCTACAATCGGGCCGGGTGGCAATACCTTTCGTAGATATCCGAATCATCAGCATAGTCAAAAAGCACATCAGCCCACCTCTCTAACCAAACAACGTTGTAGTTTTGTATGTTCATCCCATAAGGAACACACTCCAGATTATAAACACTCTCGGATCTCTCGCTGAAGCTCTAGTTCTGAGAGGTGTCAAACGGCTGTGAAGGAGCCCATCCGAATAAGCCAGCAACAAAATCTAACCCATAAGATGCTCCGGATTACATAGGATAGTAGCCACCGAAAAATGCCTCAAACGTACCATATCCATATCCGTATAGATCATAGGCTGCCTGTGGCTGAGTAATAAGATCCAGTATATGACTGAATCTGATGTCTATGAATCCTACTTCACGTGCAAGGTCATTTGCAGCTGCATCGTATCCTGCATGACCTCGAGAAGCCCGTCTCCTATATGCAATCAGATCTTGGTAAGCTCCACCAGATCGTGCACCGTGGTCCCTATCCTATATAGCATGCATAAACTGGAACTCACCGGTTAATCAAAGACCACCATGCGACTCATAAAAGATGGTCTCTTGTCCTCCACTCTCTTTATAGCCAGCAGATCCATGACCATCAAAATTGCTGCTCCTGATCTATGAATCTAAGTGAAATGACCCCTCGACACTCCATTGGAGCTGCAAGTGCCTTTTATTTTTCTTTTTTGGTGTGCTGGACAACTACCTTCCTATCTTTCGTGCCACTGGCTGCCTGCTTACCTTCGTGCCTCTTTGTCTGGCTATGTTGGATGTATGTCACCCTCTTAACCAAATCGACCGAATAGTGTAATGGCCCTGTTTAAGTATCGATCATATCTCTAAGAGGATGTCTCGGACAAGAAGTCATGTGGTGACCAGTTATCTTGTGGCTGTGATGGATCAGCTGAAAGAATGTGTGGAATATTGCTTTTTGCAAATTGCCCTGCATCGGTCCTAACCTCGCTGCTACGAAACTAGCCGGTCGTGGAGGCGATCGTCGTTCATCAAGCTCCGACTCCTGTTGTTGGCCCACAACCCATCCAATCAAGCTCCTGCTGCTTTTCAAATTTAAAAATAATTTATAAATATTAATATTTTAAAAAATTGATTTCAGCTGAGATCCATGTAGAATGCAACAGTGGATGCTACATATTTTTTTAGACCCTTGGACATGCATCAAAGGCTACTTATTTCTCATTTTTTAAATTTAGGCATAAGCCACTATGCACATGATCGCATCAAAACTTGATGAATGGACACCAAATTTTGCTAGAGAGTAGCTTGAATGCTCCTAAATACGGTTCTAATTTTATATTTTTTTAAAATTTTATTTTTTAAAATATCTTTTATTTTTTAATCCAAAAATAAATTTTTAATTTTTAAAAATTAAATATAATCCGAAAATAAAAAAAATTACGTCATCGTGTAGATCGTCCATAGATCTACAACATATAATAAAATCAATCCCAAATCAAAAATTTTGGCATGATCTTTCCTTAATTTGCAATTTTCAAGCTATTTTTTTCAAGCCCCAAAAAAATATGAAAATGAGAGAAAAGAGGAAGCACATCTTATTTAGGCTTGGATCTTTCTTCTAAAGTGCTGAATCGGTATGAAATCTAACTTAGTGGGAAGGAAGAAAGGCGGAAAGTTCTCCGTCGCTTACAAATATTGTTGGGAAGGCATTCTCGAGCCTTCTCAACAACATTTTAATAAATGCCTTCCCAACAACATTTTAATACCATATAGGAAAAAGGAGGGGCCCGATTCAAAACCGAGTCGACTTTGGTGCGAACCGGCCTGGAAAAGTCCTCAACGTCATTTTAATATTAAACAATGAAAAAAGGAGGAGCCAGGTTCAAAACCGAGTCGAGTAGGCACGAACCGGCCGATTCCAGGCCGGTTTGCACTAGTAAGGTGCGATTCGAACCTTTTCCAGCCAGTTCAGAGCCGGGACTGAATTCAAAGGCTGAACCGACCTGGTTTCCCACCGAGTCGGCTCGATATAAGCCGAACCGGGCGGTTTGGCCCAGTTCGCCATTCCTTGGACAAAACCCTAACTCTAACCTTAGAAGGAGAACCAGGGGCGGGGAGAAAGAGGGAGAGGGAGAAGACAAAGGGCAAAAAGACAAAAAGGGAGAGACGACAAAGAAAGGGGTGAGAAGACGAAGGAGAGGGAAAGGGAGAGGGTGAAGATGTGGGGGAGAGCGGGCGAAGAAGAGTACAAGGTGTTGGCATCGATCGAGGGCATCGGCATCGATCAAAGGCACAGGTGTTGGGTATCGGTGGAGCCTCCAGCAACGGCATATTGGGGCTTCAAAGCTTTGGTTCATGGCGAAATAACAGAGAGAGAGCGAAGCCATGAAGAGAACGAGGGGGCCGCAGGGGGGATGGGGTTTGAAGGCCAAACTATCCATCTCAGTTCTTGGCCAATTTTGGTCCGGTGCAGCTAGAAGCACCTGATTCGGGACGGTTCAATGAACTTTGTTTCAAACCAAGGATTCAAGTTCCACTAGCATGGGGTATGCAGCCGCACTTGTCATGCTAATTGGTGCAAAATATTAGCACAACAATCAAGAGAAAATATCATTAACTTTTAGTCTTTCGACAATCATACCAAGACTAACCTGGAACAAACACCATGCTTCCAGTTTCGATCAATTTCAGCAATTGTAACCAAGACTGACCTAAATTGGCCATAGATGCTTCTTTTAAAAAATCTTACGATGTTTAGAATTATATTATGGTCATTATTTATTTATTTAAAAAAATAGACTATATGACAAGGTAAGCTGAACTGATACTAGGATCTGTACCGATTGCCACCGATTCGATACCGCACCGACACATGGGACACCAGAGTATGCCAATCTCCTTTTTTTTGTTTTTTTCAATTTTTGGCCTTTCTCAATTTTTTTAGTTTTGTAAGTGATTTTAACCTTAATTTGATGTTTTTTTTATGTCTTTTGATGTTTTTTGATATGTAATTTGTTGTTCTGATGCTTCATAACCCTAAATTGGCCATAATTTTATAATCAAATGCAATTAAAGTAGATCAATCAGTATATTTGTAAAAAATTAGTGAAATACAAAACATAGAATTATTTTAATGTATTTTAAGTACAACATGCATACTGACATCTAAAATCTGGTGAATTGTTGATGTCTCTCATAGATATCGGGATCGTTTACATAAAAAAAAAATTAATGAAATACACAATATAGAATCAATTTAATGCATTTTAAGTACAACAAAAATACCAACATACAAACGTCCCCTTATTTTTCCATTTTTTATCATTTTCCAGTCTCAAAAAAAATGAAGAAATGAGGACAGGGAGAATCACATTACCTTGTTTTGGGTTGGATCTAGCCTTTAATCATCAAAATCCATTAATTTTTGGTGATTATTGGGCGTTTAAAAAAAAAAAGGAGAACAGGAGCTGAGAAGGCTCGAGAGGCCTTCTCAAGCCCCTCTCCTTTTATTTAACATGGGAAGGGGGAGAACCAACTGCTCCAAACCGCTCTGAATTATTTTGAACCAAAGGGGAGAACTGTCCCGGTTCTGCCTCGATTCGGCTTGGTACGCCCCCAAAATGGATGGTTCGGAATTCCATACTATATGATATTGATTTTCAATGTTTTTTTTTCTTTTTCACGAGTTAAAAGAGGAGATAGATAATGAATATAACCCTTGATAGGTTGAGGCCACCAAGAAAGCTCTTACTACAGCATATTGTAAATACAAGTCATTTCAAATAAATATTTTTTTCATATAAAGTAACATTCTTTAAGTACATGCAAATGATTAAATACCCATTTCAAAAATATACAAATTCAACGTATTTGTGAGCTTTTCCTTATATAATGAACTTTTAAACATCTGAAGTTCAAGAAGGAATATATATATATATATATATATACACACACATACATACATAATAGTATATTTTCACTCATATGTATGTATATTTTCATTCATAGGAATATGTATGTATGTGTTCAAAGCAACAAATAACAGTATATTTTCACTCATATGCAATACTAATTTCTACCTAAGATTGTTGAAAATGAAGAATCTATAATAACATGAAATACTCTTACACGATATCTGATAATTGTTTCTTAGCTTCTTTCATTGTCTTCTTTTTTTTCATTTTTTGCTTTTTTCTCATTTTTTGGCCAAAACTCTGAAACTCAGAGTGGAACTTCCAAGATCACCGAAACTGCCAAAACCGAAACTCCACAAATTCCAGAACAAGACCAAGTTTATGAACTTCAAGGCAAACATGTCACACCATCTGGTGGTATGGCAATGCAATAATACTAAAATCATCGGTCTTCAGTAATTGTGATGTTTTTTCAAATGCAACAAATGGATAGGAGTTATTTTGTATAAGATTAAAGATCTTGACATTCTGTTAGTGCCATTTGCACTGTCTTCTTATCGACATTATGTAAAAAGTGATGCTACACTACATTATTCATTACAATACAGATGCAAAACTTCAAGAACAGTAGCATTTCAATCCAAATTGATTTCATATAACTTTACTAAATAACAACCATCTTCGTTCTTTATCCTTTAAGACTCCAGGTCAATTTCTCGTATACACATAACTCCAATAGGCCATCTACGGCAAATGCTGGAGAAGTGACAAATCAAATGCGAAAAAAAAAGAATCCATATGAGCATCATGAAGTTACATCTAAGGATTGCCTATGACAGAAATTCATGCCATGATGTAAACTAATACATACTGAAAAGAAGCATTTCATGGTGAGGCTTTCAGGTAGATAAACCAAACTTTCGCAATCTGCAAAAATTCTTTTGCAATGAAAATTTGCCGATAAGATAGGGGGTGCTTTAACAATTTGATATAAATAAGAATCGGTTGCTCTTGTAGTTACTCTT
>JAOXJJ010000778.1:18774-69821 GCA_025769935.1 Phoenix roebelenii
AGTCCTAGAACATTGAAGTCGAGTTCACGATAAACTTGAAGGAAAAACCTATAAGGTTAAAAAAATTGTTTCGGTAAAAGCTTTTTTAACTTAGTGATCATCTAGCAAATTGTGAAATGTTTCTATCCTTTGAAACCTCCATGCATCACAGCTAAAACTTGTAGGTAGATAGTGTTGCATCACCTACCATTAACTCTTATGCAATTAAAGAAGTTGTTATACAAGAAGAAAAATAGATTAACAGTAAAGATATTGCAAGAGATTGCTTGAACATGATACAACAAATTTCAAGATATTTCAAAGAAGAATAGAACCAAGATCATAGATCATTCAGGCATTATACAAGTGTATAAAAGCTAATTACTTACCTTTATCACAGCAAATCGGTCTGGTTTAACTTCAAACTGCTTGATTTTCCCAATTATAGTTTCTAATAGAATACTCATTTTGTGATTATAACCAACCACAATCACCTGCAGATATACGGCAACAAGTTAGCGCATGGAATGTACTGATGCAAACAAAAAGTTTATGAAATTGCACATAATTCTGGAAGGTTGATGATATACTATCAAGGCAAGAATATCTTGGAACCATCTACAATTCCAGTCTACAGTTTTCATCCAAGCAATGTTTGCTGATGAAGAATCAAGAAAATATAATTTGCACAATGCAACTGGAATACTGATAAATAATTTTTTCAACATTTTGGCCATAAACACAAACTGGTGATTAGGTTATAATTTATTAACTTTGATTTTTGCCATTAGTGGTGAACTTCTAAAGATTTAGAAATTCAATTGACAGCATTCCACCACTCAATATTTGCGCAGCCTCCATAAAAGATGTAATTCTCCAGCAATGGTTCTAAGTTCTAACTACATTCTGTAAAGGTTGTAGCATTTTTGAATGTTGGTAAACTAAATTGACTAACAATTATCACATCCTTTCAACAAAATGAGAAAGAAAAATTCTTTTGAATTAGAAAACAGTTTCAGTAGCCAAAAGAAAGAGGAAAAAGAAGGGGGGAAGCAAATGCTAAATAGATAAAAAGTGAAGAGAAAGCTCATTACAAAAGATCAAAAGCAAATGGGTTTCTACAAAGGAATGACAATAATAACAAGAAATCCAATTCTCTACACAAATATACTGAACAGTAGTTTGTTACAAAGTACATCCCGACACTTGAGGGAAAAAGAAAAGGTTTACCTGAAATCCAGTGTCAGTGTGGCTTATTGCATAATAAAGGCCAGCCACTTGAGCATCATAAGCTGAAATAGGAGAAAAGGAAGAAAAACACAGTCAGCTCATTCTTTCAAGGAGCGTTGGATTGCTGAGAGAGGCTGTGAATCATGCAAGTCCTTCGCACAGAATAAACTGAGAAAAGATGATATAACAGCCAACCTAAGCATAATATCTTCACTCTAGTTTATTCTAGCCTAGCTATGCATACCCACTGGCATAGTGAACAATTGTCCATTATTTTGATCGGTGGGATCTTGTAAGCTGATCCTTGCCTTTACACAACCCACCACATAGGTTTCATTTAAATCCATGCCTTTATGAGATTATGTTTCATTAAATATTCATTTCGACTAGAACTTTTTAAACCAACTGAGCTTTACCCTGTGAACTTAAGCTAGCCCTATAGGTACCACCACTAATGCTCTATTTTCTCAAGACGACCAACCTTAATCGATTGGAGTTGCCTTCACAAGCTAAGTGACCCAATTAGAATTATTTATACATGGATTCACATCAGAATCATGCAGAGTATTGCAGCATATTTAACCGTCAATTCTCGGAGACACATTCTTGAGCACATTATCTGTTCGTTCATGAGCATACTCTCTAATTGAAGGTAGTTCAAGTATCCTTGCTAAACTATCATTCTCATTGTAACAACCCAGGACCCTCACCCAAAAAGGCTAGCCAAAAGTTTTTTTTTGGGTTCCTTGGTCCTGTATAAGTACCCAAGATCTTCCGGCAAATAACCGGTGTGGGACTAAACACACGCCCGCACGGATCCTCACATAGTCCTCCTGTTTAAGCCATGACGTCCTCATCAAACTAAGGGACAAAAACCATTCAAATCTAATCCCAAGCACCACAATCGACCTGTGGTCAGTCTCAATGAGCCTGTGCTGCGATGTCCCCTAATCCACATGGGTCATGGACCGAATTGAACTCTAATACCATTTGTAACAACCCAGGACCTCAACCAAAATTGCTAGCCGAAAGATATTTTTGGATTTTTTAGTCCTGTATAAGTACCCAAGATCTTTCCGACGAATAACCAATGTGGGACTAAACACACGCTCGCATGGGTCCTCCATTTGTGACAATCCAGGACCCTCACCCAAAATGGCTAGCCAGAAGGTATTTTTTGAGTTCATTAGTCCCGTATAAGTACCTAAGATCTCTCCAGCAAATAACCGATGTGGGACTAAACATGCCCACACGGATCCTCACATTCTCTCTCCGTTTAAGTCATGGCGTCCCCACTAGGCTAAGGATTCAAATCTATTCAAATCTAATCACCAGCATCACAATCAGCCCGTGGTTAGCCCTAATGGATTCATGTTGCAGTATCCCCTAGTCCACATAGGTTATGGACCAAGTCCGCTATGATACCATTTGTAACAACCTAAGACCTCACCCAAAATGGCTAGTCAGAAGGTATTTTTTGGGTTCATTAGTCCTGTATAAGTACTCAAGATCTCTCCAGCAAATAACCAATATGGGACTAAATACACGTCCGCACGGATCCTCACATAAAAAAGCTGAGTCTGTCAAACAACCTCAACGCCATCCCAGGCAACTATAGTCACATGAGAATGATCCTCCACAGTAGGGTTCCTAAGGATCCACCATTAATCACGCTTTAACGATGAGGTTCCTCCCACATTGGTTATTCATCGGAAAGATTTTGGGTACTTATACAGGACTAAGGAACCCAAAAAATACCTTCCGACTAGCTTTTTTTGATGAGGTCCTAGGTTGTTACAAATGGTATCAAAGCGGACTTGGCCTATGGCCCCTGTGGACTAGGAGACATTGCAGCATGAGCTCATTAAGGCTGACCACAGGCCGATCGTGGTACTTGTGATTAGATTTGAATTGATTTTGATCCTTAGCCTGACGAGGACATCAGGGCTTAAACGGAGGAAGTATGTGAAGACCTGTGTGAATGTGTATTTAGTCCCACATTGGTTATTCGCCGGAGAGATCTTAGATACTTATACAGGACTAAGAAATCTAAAAAATACCTTCCAGCTAGCCTTTTTGGGTGAGGTTCTGGGTTGTTACACTCATAGTCTGGGATGTTTGGGTCCATTGAGCTTCCTTTCAATTTATCATGGCCTCCAAGTATCCGGCACACATTTGCATTGCTGCACATGGAACTTCACTGCCAATCATGCTATCCAATGTGGACACTCGCTATATGATGCCTACATCAGCAACTTGTCAATAAGGTTTTCACAGCACGTGTTCTTCTCATATTTGCATTTGCATTGCTGCACATGGAACTTCACTGCCAATCATGCTATACAATGTGGACACTCCCTACACGATACCTACATCAGCAACTTGTCAATAAGGTTTTCACTTTTCACAGCATGTGCTGTTCTCATATTTTTTTTGCACTATGTAGGCCCCTTGCTATTGATATGGTTACATTTACAGGCACCTCAAGCCATGATTTTATTTCTCTTTTCCTATGAGCCAACTCAGATCATCACAACATAGCATCATTATATTCTTCTTCTTTCGAGTTGGATCATCATTCTGGAACTCAATTCAGACAAGCCATTTCCTCTATGGGATTCTCACTAGCCCATTCTTGTTTCCTCGAATATGGGTCTGTCAGCTACTCATCTTTTTCCCCTCTCATCTTCCTTCGCTTTCTGACATTATAAACTTGGATACCTCTCAACTCCTAGGGTATCTCATCAATCCTAATATAGTTGATTTTGACCAACAATACCCTTAAAAACCCTGCCTGGATTGTAAGGATGCCAAGCTAATAGCTCCAAAGTTATGCTCCAAAATAAAATAAATGAATAAGTAAATAAACAAATAATTCTAAAGTTGATTTTCCCTTAACGCACTTTCAGGTAGTCAATTTGGAGAAAACTAAAATTTTTTCTTACAAAATGGTTGCTTAGTTTGTCAAAATAGTTGGACCCATCTTTGGACACCATCACCAGATAGTTTGATGGAACATGATTATCTTGTAGACAAAAGCAAGCTTAATTGCAATAATAGTAACTTACTACTTAAAACATGACTCATAACATTTTCTAAAGAGAAAATCAAGATTTGGTTATGACCTTAATATTTGAAAGAACTGGAACAGGTTTAGGTCAATTTTTATTGTTGATTCATCAAAAAGCTAACAAAAAATTTGGGAAAATAACATTCTTCTATTTGATTCAGTTTAGTCTTCATCAGTCCAATAGTTGAAACATGGAAATGTTGAAAGAGTTTACAGATATGTGATTCCTGAACATTGTAAGGAGATTTATAAGTGGGTTTTCATTTTTCTATTGTTATCAGAGTAAAATACTTGAAAAACAAAAGGAATCAAGAAAATCATGTGTTTCTGGTTTAAATATGCAACTCAGTGTAGCCTCCGCATCTAACAAAGCAAATTGGATCATTCTTTGTGTAGATTTGTCATGGAAGTATTTAATGAAGAAATCAAGTGGATTGGACATCATAGAATGAAATGAAAGCAATTGGGTAGGTTCTTTTCTCTGTAACTATTAACTGCAATAGTTCGTACTGACACATGCTGTAGAATACTGGTCCAACCATAATGGTACTGATCACTATGATTAGATACAGTTAAAAAGTAAGAACCCACTAGATAACAGAACATGTCTCATGGTGGCTTTGCATGCTTCAATGGCTACTCTGCAATGTAAACCTCCAGCCAAGGATCACCGTATTGCCCCAAATCATCCGGTTTGGGGCGTACCCATCCATACCGGGGGCTGAGCAACGCGGTTTCAGCCCTTGGTTCGAGAAACCAGGGCAAGGGAAGGATAGAAGGAGAAGGAAAGAGAGGAAAAAAGAGAGAGGGAGGGAGGGAAAGAGGGAGAGGGAAGGGGAGCGAGAGAGATGCCCAGAGAGGGTGAGAGAGGGGGCTTGCAAGCCCTCCTCTCCTCCACTTGTCCATAGTGGGTGTTGGGTGGAGCCCCTGGCTCGACCCCGATTTTTTTTCTCATTTCTTTAAGTGAAGTCAGCATAGAGTTTGCCGACTTCACTTAAAAGAAATGAAAAAAAATTAAAAATTAGGGCCGAGCCCCTTTTGTTCGAAATAGGGGCTCCACCAAGTGCCCCCTATGGACGAACAAAGGAGGAGAGAAGGGCTTCTGAGCCCCCTCTCTCACCCTCTCCCAGCATCTCTCACGCTCCCCCTCCCTCTCCCTTTCTCTCCCTCCCTCCCTCCCCCCTCTCCCCACCTCGATTTGAAGGGGCTTCGCCCAGCAGCTCGAGCAAAGGAGCGAAGGGTTTCCGAGCCCCTCCTCTCTCCCCCCTCCCAGCATCTCTCTCCCTCTTTCTCTCTCTCTCTCTCTTCACCTCAAAAGAAACAGGGGCTCCGCTGAGCGGCCCGAGCAGAAGAGGAGAGGAGGGCTTCCGAGCCCCCTCTCTCTCCCTCTCCCAACATCTCTCTCCCCCTCCCTCCTCCCCCTCCAGTTTTTCTTCGTTGGTACATGGCAGAATGGCACGGTATGATATCGTACCATACCACCTGCCTTCTGGCATGGGTGCCAATTCCAATACTGCATATCTGGCCTCCAACTGCTTGCCATTTAGCTCTCTCAGCCTTTATCATCCCCAAGATTCTATCCTTTCAGCCATCTTTCTTCAGTGTAAAGCATCAGAATAAATAAAGCTCCCAAACCCACTCAGTTAAACTACTAAACCATTGTCTTTGATGGCATGGACCATACCAAAAACCCTTAACTAATAAAGAATGATCGACTGATCCTTCAGAACTTTTCATGGTGTTATCAAAGTATAGTTTGTACAGAAGTTGGTAGAGTCTAAACATGAAAGTCTTTATATTCTTGGGTGGAATAAGATAAGTAATAGCTCACCATATTCATTCAAATAATCCATTAATAACCTTGTGAAGATAGCAGTGAGAATCTCTGCTTCAGGCGAGTAATTTGACTGAGGGCAGTTGAAATCTATTCTGATGTAAGCTTTAGGAGTGAAGAACATAGTATCAGGTTTGTACCACAATCTTGAAAATGGCGATTTTCTTAAGAGACGTGGAAATTTAACCTGTTTAAAAGATCACAACATTGCATACATCTGAAATTAGATTATATAGAAAAAACAGTAAAAAAAAAATTAAGCCATCAAGAATTTACCTTCTCTTGGACATGTTTAAGTGACAAATCAGTTGGGATGAATATATTACGCTTTGGAAGATGTAGATTTTTATCAGGAGCATTTTCTATCCATTGCTACAAAACATAAAGCATTCAGAAAATGATTAACTATTGCACATTGCGAAACTAATTCAGGACTGTGCAATGCTTGGTAAAGAAACAATAGTAGCTTACGAGCAAAACAAAAACATGTTATGAAGTATGATGTCAAAACAGTGTATTCCCAAAAGAATAAGTAATAAATATAAATTTGATAATATACCTGGATTGTGGAAGCAGTGACTTTTTCAATAGAATACGGAGTTCCATACCATGGTTCAACTGAGTCCATAGATCCTTCAAACTTTTTAGATTCCCAGAATATTCTGAAAAGAGGATCATTTTCTTTTCATCAAATAAATGGGATAATGTCTTGATTCTCTTGAAAATACGAAGGTGACGATGGAAAGGAGAACAGCAAATACAAAGCAAAATATGGACTTCAATAGTTGTAATTGCTGGAACAAATGATAGAAAGCTGCAACAGTGTAAAAAATCCATCATTGGTGCCAATAGCCCAATACATGAAATAATAATGCATCACGACCGACAAAAATAGTTATTCAGATCTGACCGATACAAGAGTCTATTGTATGGTAACTACACAAAACATGAAGCAACTACACAAAACATGATAAAAATTCATATATTTTTATCTCTAACATGTCACATTCTCATCTTGTCCCACTTAAAGACTAAGAATGAGTCATGGAATAACAATTTTCAAAGCAAATACCCCCAAAAAAATGGTAGTATTTACTATGGTGTATTGCAACTTGTAGGAGCCACTTGGCATACTGGTTATTACAAGGTGGTAACTAACCTTAGATGCATCAAAAAAGTCATGAATATTGACTGCTTGATGCTTTGTCCATCTACAAGAAATTAATTATAGGTTATCTAACAACCATTTTGAGCAAGGTTAGCCGAACCAATACCGAGAACTATGCTGGTTGGCTACCGATTCGGTATGGGGTGAACCGGGTGGTTCACCCTGGTTCAGCGGACCATTTTCAAATCTTTTGAGATATTGAAGGAGTGGGGGGCCAAACCAGTTCAAATTAGTGCGAACCGAGCAATTCACTCCAATTCCGCTCCAAACCATCCGGTTCGCACTGATACATGCTATTTTCCGAAAAACAACACCGAACCATGCCGATTTCGCACCGGTTCGATTCAGTACTGGGTGAACCGAGTAGTCCCGGTTTGGCCCGCTTAGGCAAACCATGATTTTGAGGTTGTACAGTGTATATATGATGTAAATTTGATGATAAAATGTCAAAACCTAAAAGCCATACCAGAGCAGTCATCAAAAATTAGTCCACCCTAATTTAGGAGCGGCCTTTCTTACCTCTTGCTAGACTATAAGAATGTGTGTAGAGAAAAGAAGCCAAATCAATTAAACTAAGGTTGGCTGTACTGGTATTGGGACCTGTACCAATTGCCTAGCAATACAGAGCACAGTACTGCCTAGCGGTACAGAGCATGGTACAACACCAGTACCGTGCCAATCCAATTCGTTTCAGACCTTTTTTTTTATTGTCAAATTTTAAATTGAAGTCAGCACATGGTTTGCTGACTTTAGTTCAAAATTTAAAAAAAAAATAGTTCAAAACCTTCTCCCCTATTCCAAAACAAAGATATCAGGAGAGAGGGGAGAGGGAGGAGAGAGAGGAAGAGGGGGAGGGGAAGAGGGAGGGGGGAGAGAGAGAGAGGGAGGGAGGAGAGAGAGAGGGGGAGGAAGGAGAGAGAGGAAAACCCTAACCTAAGTGTGAGAAAGAGAGGGAGGGAAAGGGGGGATGTTATCAGCGATGCTTGGGGAGCGGGCAAGCGGCGGACGAAGGGGGTGGATCGAGTACTCTGAGTAGTCATGGGGCATCGATAGCGAGCAGGAGATGAGGGGGGTCTCTATCAATCACGAGGTGGGGAGGGGGATTTAAGTCATCTGAATGAGGGGATTGAGCCAGGGGATGAGATTCCGAGGTTGGGGGGATTAATTGAGCTAGGGCCTCTGTACCAAATAGAAAGGGAGAATCATTCCGATTCCCTCTCGGTTCGGCTCGGCCCACCCCAAACCGGGCGAGTTGGAGTGGTACAATGAATGCTGAATTAAACATTGATAGGTTGGACCAATTGCACAATCAATGTCAGAAAAAGGGATAAAACTTCAATGCGGAGGATAGACCAATTGTGCCTCAAAGGAATTAAAGAAGTGGATGATAGAATGCATAAATGAAGAAAAAACAAAAGCGTATAGCACTGACCATACATTAAACAGACAAAGGGCTAAGTAAGCAAGACTACCCACCAACAGATGAAAACCAACTAGGATGCAGCAAAATATAGAAATAAATGAATAAAGCTTTAAATGAAGCTCCATGAAAAGTATTAGTGTACTAGACAAACATGTTCAATTAACCTAGTCAGTATTGTATTCCTATTGCAACTGAGAGTAGACTAAAGGCAGGAGCTAGAAAGATTAGACTATGGAAGTGCCTAGGAACACATATACATAATACATATATATATATATATATATATAGAGAGAGAGAGAGAGAGAGTTAATAATGAATTTTAAATAACGTTAAATTACTAATTTGGTGATTATGATCTTAAGGAAATGCATAGTGTAGGGCATAGGAGTCAATGGGAAAGTGAGATTCCGAAGAAAATGTGGCACCTTGTGTAGAAAATCTGATATGAAAAAATTAAGATGATGCAGAAGTTTTGGGAACGCAATGCAAGCGTAAGATTCCATAGAAGGGACAGCCTCATTTATCTCAAATTAGAAGCAAATGCGATAGCAAATTCAGGTATAGAAGCAAGGAATGGGAGCTCTTAGGAAAAAAAGAAGTAAGAAAGCAACTAGGAAGCGAGTCTAGGCAGAGATTGTAAAAAGATTCTGAACCATAGGGTATTCTTTCTATTCAGAAAGAACTCAAATGTTGAGGATCAAGAGTATATCAATGGCTGGAAGGTAAGGCGTGATCGTTGATACGGGACGGAATGCCTCGATACACCTTGGTGCAATTGAGCAGAAAAAGTTTTTTTCTTTGTTTTTTTTAAATGAAAAGTAGGTAGAGGGTTGATACACATTGATGGGGGGTGGTAAGCCTTTATGGGCCTCAATATGAAGCAATACAGGTTCAGTTCACCTGGTGCATGCCTGCCCCTATATTACCAGCTCACCAGCCAGTGCAGGGCTGGTATGCAGAAGATTTCAACCCCTGCTATTATTAAATTAAGGAGAGAGACAGAGAGAGATATTAAATAGATATATAGGAGCATCTCCAGAAATTAGAAAAATTAACTCAAAAAAGAAACAAGTTAAAATAAAAGGATAATCTTAAGAAAGTCAAATAGGACTGCATGTTTGTTCTGAATTAGAAAATGGTCTGTGATCTGTCAAATGATTGAGGATTTGGGCTGTCAACTTCTGCTTCTTTGGAGTTCAGATATATTTGTAAATAGACCATAAGATTAAACAGAAAAAAAGGTCCGGAAGATTGCACATTTTCAGCCCTAACCAATTACCTTAATCTCTTGACGTTAGCCCAACAAAAAAAACTCAAAAACAAAAGAAATAGATTCACGATGCTGCACAAATCACTTATGCTACAAACAGATCTTCAAATCTCTAGATGTCAAGACAATCCTAGCATTCAGATGGTAGAAAAGAGATCCTGTTGTTTTGACAAGCTGAAATCCTATGGTTCTGAAGGAATCCCAAGAGGCTGAAATACAGGACTAGATTCTATAAATTAACTAACTTAAAGTTTGATCTCAAAAGAAAAGAAAACACTTAAATTTCAGCATAATGACAAGTCACAAGCAAGGTTTTAAAATCCAATGCCCATACGGATGTTGGTAACCAACCAGCATGGCATGTATGGTTCCAATATGACACAGCCAGCATGACATATGGTAAGGCGAATTTTGAAGACAAGTGGATTGCACAGCCACCAGGTGGGCCTTATTAAATGCATGAAGAAGTTACTTTAATATAGTCATCTATTTAAATGTGTGCCTACGCATGTCAACATATAAAAGACAGTGACGAATTTGAAGTCAAACACTATTACAAGACACATTTGCACTGCAAATTATGGTTTCCAAGATCCGAAAATACACATTTTTATTCTAATGTAAACCACTCAGCTTCAAGCTTCAATCACCCTGCACAGCTTAAGATGCGAAAATGAAAAAAAAAAAGGTGTTTACACACCTTATGGCTTGGTATTGAGCAGTACCAGGTTCAACCCAATTTCAGTGCTGAAAGGTGTCTGAAAATGCCTTGTTTCTACGACATGTACTATCCGACACCTTAATCTTTGGTTACAAGCATGACCTAATGCTGTAATTCAATTATCATGTTTTCCAACAATGTTGCTTTCCTTTTTTGCATAAGATCATCTCAAAGTTCTAACATCATGTAACATACGAATCAAGTTTTTAGATGCTACAAGAATGCAAGAAGCCAATTATTCACATAAAAAGTACAAATGTACACTTAGAATAAGCCAAGACACTAATAATACTTATATTGATCGATGAATTTATTTTGCATGTAATTCCAAAAATACTTATATAGAATTTAATTATATAACAAGAAACAGCCCATATCCATAGGAACAGCATTGACTAGAGAACAGTTAATTAGTAAATATATAAAATCCGCATGTAAGATAGATCATCCTCTATTTCAGTGCTCAATGTCAAATTCATTGAACTAAATGCCTTTGTACATACCAAGTCCTACTAAGACGTTGCGCTTGGTAATAAAGTATCGGGGCTTTACCTGACATTTGTTGGATTCAGCTCATCCAATATCTTCTGAATTGTATTTGGAACAAATTTTGATGGCAACGATGACGCAACTAGCCAATCTTTTGGTGGAAATATCTGACATGATAATTTGTGAATCAGCTAAACAAAAACCTGAGCCATATAGAGGTCAACAGGACTACTGGATAAACATTTTAATCTTGTGTCAAAATAAAACAAGAGAAATGAGCCATCAAAGATCTAAAATTACAAGTTAGAGATTTGAATAGATATGAGACAGTAATATCAACTGTTCAATTAACATATCATGGAATGGTGTGCAAAAACTATTAAGTTTTAGTTGAATAAAAAAATATGCTATTAGCAAAAGGTCATGAAGCAATATATAAAATCAAGGTGACTAAATCAAAAGAAGACCAACAACAGTCAACAGTCAACAAAGTCAAAAGGCTTTGGCAAGGATAAAATGGTAATGCTTTATGCTTCGAGAGGAACCTAAAAGACGTATAATAATAATGAAGGACAAGGCTTTAAGTGCCAGCCAGTACCAATCCATGCTGGCAAGCACATAACGTTCTAAGCCAGTAACAATAGAAGCAATAGGTCACTGCATCCTTTTCTCCATTTTTTGATTAAATTTTTGCTAGCATCAATTTTTTTGTTTGGTTGGCATGCCTTGTGCCAGTAGCGCTCAGTCCTTGATTAGGGAACATCTTGGTAATTGGAGGAGAAACCCCAAGCTATGGAACAAGCATCAGCAATAACAAGTAAATAGAAAGGGTGTGGAAAGCCGTGAATCCAAGAAACAGCCAATGGTAAGTGGTTGTCCAAATTGGCAAGAAAACAACAATAAATTTATGAAGATTAACCCCGTTCTTCCGATTGTGCACAATAGTCCATCACTAAAGTGCTACCACCACTGTGCATAGCTTAAGAGATCAATAGGCAGTCGTTGGCAAATAATAATTGATTGAAGGCAGGGCCTATAATGCTCGACCTAAATCCACACACCAACCCTGCTTTCATAGCCATGTTTAGTGACCTAGATAGAATCTCCAAGCATAAAATAAAACGATAAAAGGACAGGTGACATCCATGCCGAAGTCCCATTAAAGATGTGAACTAAGTTACGGTACCATTGATATGGACAGAAAAGGAGGGTTCTCTAACACAGCTCATGCCCATTAAATCCATATATTTGGAAAGTTGAAATTTTGTAGAATAGAGAACAGCCTTCAAGTAGTTCTAATCAAGTCTATCATATGCTGATTCCATATATAGCTTAATGGTCAATTATACATTTGAGGGTTATGCTCGTTGAAGGCTGTGCATAACTTACCAAGCCAATAATATGCTATCAAAGATGGTTCTTCTAGCAAGAAAAGCATCTTGCTCTATCGAGAGCAATAGTAGCAGCTTTAGCTTTTCAACAACCTTTAGTCAGCTTTCCTTTCATATTCAAAAGGCATATCGCTAAGCCTGGGTCGGGTTGACCGGCGACCCAACCCAACTCGATTAAACCCGATCCGATCCGTTTTAAAGAACCTGTGGGGCCAGGTTGGGTTTTAAAATTGGACCGTTCCATTTTCGAAGCCGAGTCTGGCTTTTTTGAATTCGAACTCGACCCTACGACTCGACTCGATCCGTTTGAAATTTGGGCAATTTTAGGTTTCCAACCCTACAACCCGACCCGACCCACTGAACCATTTGGGCCTGCTGATATCGAATTTTAACATGTTCACAACCTTCCTCAATCTAGAGGACAACATCTTTGTGATGAGGCCGTATAATGTATTACATTGACTTAAGGGCCAGAAGTGTGATGGCGCAAAGGGGTTAGGTGTTGAGATTCATTGCCAAGTCGTAATCTTATTAGAATTTCTTTAGTTAGGCATTAGTTCTAATATCTTTAGGATTCAAGTCCATATTATATTTGAGTTTGATTTTTAGTTGAAGTAGGATATTGATAATTTTGCCTCTTAGTAGGAGATAGTGACATTTTTGTCTTGTAGTTGGAGAGAGATTGTGGTTTTATAAAGAGTAGGAGAGAATTCTTCTTGATAAGAAGAGGCATTCTTCGAGAGTGGGAGCCACACTCATTATTTTAGTCCTTTTATCGAGTAATTTATTTCACTCTCCAAAATTTTTCCTTCCACTATTTTTGCTTGATTTATTTCGTGTTTGATCTAGATCCTGAACCAGCATATTTGATCTATGTCGGGAAGCGTGACATTCTACATGGTAACAGAAATATAGGTTTTGAGATTAGTGGTACATGTGTTTGTGGTTCTACATGGTATCAGAGCCATAGATTTTAAGACTAGTGGTTCGTGTGTTTGTAGTTCTACATGGTATCGAAGCTATAGATTTTGAGATTGGTTATCCATGTGTTTATAGCTCTACATGGTATCAAAGCAATGTTGGAGAGTGGTCAAGCAATGTGTGGTTTCAATTAGATTTATCCAGAGCAAAGTTTTTTGAGTAGCGACTTGATTGTTGGTGGTTTAAATGTAATAATTCAGCGTGGTTCTACATCTTCCAGTTGTGCATGAGGGCACAAGTATGAACACTATTTTGCTTCAATATTCAAATCATGATGGTCAACTTCACCAATCTTAACATGACTGCTTTTGCCACTACCACTCGTCTTGGTAAGTTGAATAATACCAATTAACATGACCCTAAATTGCCTGTGAGAATAATGTAGCCCGCCCTTTTTATCCTCGGCACACAAGTCAATGTTAAAATCACCAGCAACTAACATAGGTTAGTTGAGTTGGAGGACTGAGAAAGTTCAAGCCATAGGTCACGATGGATTCCCAAAATCCAAGCAGGGTTATCAAGGGGACAAACCAGGATCGACGGAACCGTACCGTCTGGACAAACCAGGATCGGCGGAACCGTACCGAACCAGACAGTTTAGGCCATTTCAAGCCGTCCCAGTGGCTAATCGGCACGGTTCCGGCAACAGAAACGAAATCCGTTATCGGAGGGGGAGAAGAAGGAAAGAGAAAAAGAGAGAGCTAGCAGTGAAGGGAGGGAGAGGGAGGAAGAAAAAGAGAGGGAGGTGGAGGTCGGCCAGCAGAGGCCGGCGAGCCGCGCGGAGGACGCTTCTCCGAGCTCCGCTTGCCGACTTCACTCAAAAATCGTGAAATAAAAAAAGGAGCAGGACCCCTGTTTCAAACGAAATAGGAGACCCGCCTATTTTCCGACCGTGAAGATTTCCCCTGTTTTCTGCCCAGGTCGCCGACCTTCAACGGCCCTCCACCGACCTCCCTCCCTCTCCCCCTTCTCTCTTTTTTTCTCTCTCCCCCGCCTCCTCTACTGTGTTGGTACGGGCCCGGCCCGGCACGGCGCAGGCCCGTATTGACTCGTCCCACCAGGTAACCGGTACCGGTTCCGCCGATATTGGAAGAAACAATATCATACAATACTTAGAAGTAGAAATGAACTCCATATCACCACTATCTCTTTTCAACATGGCAATGATGCCACCATACATTCCCACTGAAGGAATGGCTTTCAATCTCCATTCGAGACCCAAATGTCTATGAAGATGGTCAATCAACTACATAGCAAGCCAAGTTTTGAGAAAGATACAACCATCTAGCTTATGAGCAGCAAAAAGCCTTTTGCAGGTAGTTGAGAAGTTCAGCTTGGCCAGCCCTCAACATTCCATTCATGTTAGTTTATGTCTATGTACATGTATATGCATATAATATGTGTATATACATATGCATATGCATACGTATAATATATAATGTATATGCATATCTTCTTGTGTGTGGACACTTCTGACATTTGGACACGGCACGAGACAATGACAATTCTTGCAATTACAAAATGGGAGCGTTCTGCTTATGTTTGCCGAAAGTGTCAGTACTTGCTTGGCATTTTCAATAATGACGCTTAGTTCCCAACAATGTCAAGTGCAATATCATAGTTGGCTTAGTGTTTAAACCAAGGTCTACAATCTCGATACCGGGTACCTTATTGGTTTGGTAAGGTATGGTACACTATACCTATGTGCCGAAATAGCTCTCCAACTATTTTTCTTAATTTCTATCTTGGTATGCCTCGGTACAAATTGTACGCCTCGGTACAGACGGTACGGGGCTTGTACTAACTTGAATGTGTATTCATACCAGTTTTTTGCTAGTACGGTACGACCATACCGGGCGGTACGGCAAACCATGGTTTAGACACTTAAAATGATAGCAGTTTTTTACTTTTTAAAATGAACGTAAGGATGTCTAGATGCAATTTTTTTTTTTGATGTAGGCAATGTTTATTTTAGATGTATATCATACTAAAGTATCTCCATGTCTAAATTTTTTTGGAGGTTGAAGTGTCAGACACTTAAAGGACACCTGGACACTTGGGACCCATATGTATTTCATATATACATATATGTACACAGTACACGTATATGTGGTGTATGTGCAAAACAACTCAAAGATGAAGAAAATTCTACATGCAATGATGATGGGTTTGTAGTTGGGATACATTAACCTTGTACCACATGACTTAATACTCGAAAAGATTAAAAATCAAAATGCAAAAGTATTAAAATTCCAAATAAAAGTAATAAGCGATACAAAACCACAACATTATTGCAAAAAATACAGATCCATGTGCCAATAGACGCATAATATTATGTATTACAACATAGAAAGAATGATATTATGTATTACAACATCGAAAGAATTATCAATGGTACCAACTTAAAAGAGTTGCTTGACAAACCTGCATGTTTGAAGCAACATCAACAACATAGTGACTAGGACGGATTTTGTCTCGATAATGGAACCCCATTTCACAAATTGCCGCAAGCTAAGCAAACAAATGAATCATTATATTTCAGTTTGATATGCTAAAAATATATTTATCCAAAGTAAAATGCCAATATTTTACATCAAACATTAACTATCAAAAGTAATTTTGTTATATTGTGCACAAAAGAAAGGGGAGAAATGAACTATGCTCCGACAATAGGAATTTATATCATGACATATCATAGCAACACTTGGAACACATCAGCATTGAAAGGTAAGCAACCATATCAGCATCTAGTCATATTGCACATAATGAAACTTGGGAAAAATCTATTTCCATCACAAATAATTTTAGATGTTAAATACCTTTACAATGTTGAAAAGAGACATGTTTTGAGCATTTAATACACAAACATGATTTGATAACTTTAAGTGTGTGTGTGCGCATGTATACATATTATAGTTCCTATAATTGCATCATAGAAATAGTTCTCTAGAGTATGTGTTATTATTGACTAGAGTGTGGCACGTGCAAGGCCCATGCTTTTTATCTAATAAAAATAATAATAAACACTATAGAAGGGACTTGAACCTTCGACCTCTGGTTAACAACTACACACTCTAAGCGGCTAACCTCACAAGAATGGAGAAACATGGGATGAGAAATGGTGAAGGAACATAGTATGGGGAAACGTACGAGTAGGAAACATCGACGATCAGAAACACCTCACGCACACACATTAGCAAAGTTGGCATTATACAGTAGAATAGATATTGATGTAACCATCTTTATTGTAGGATACCACCAATCCCAAGATCGGATGAAAAGTGGAGGATTGACATGAGGTCGACAACCAAATAGAAGAAGCTCAGACTACTAAACTGTCAGAATTTGATACATTTCTGCATTTATTGTTTAAGACGTGCAATGTGACAGTGAATCATTAGCATGATATCTATTGTATAATACTATTTTTTCCCCAATCAAGATTGAAACCTTGCAACCAAGAGAACAAGTGGAATTTTTCACTAAACATAGGTAAGAGATATTTTGAGCTATCATATATGCTTAAATTGAAGAGATAAGAAGATTTAGTTATGAGTTATGAATGATATAAAATGAAAAGAATGGAAACGATATTTAGTATATTATCAGATTTAGTTATAATCGACGCGTGGTGAAAGTGATATTCAATATTTTCTGTTGAAAAGCATGGAACCGAGAAAATGAAATTCCTTTAAAACTTTTAACTTTTAAGCATATATGAACATATATTTTGGCCACACATAAAAGAAGATGCATAGCAATGTTAATGCATACTTAGCATAATTTAACATTTAACTTCATTTTTGTTTATAAATATTCTAGAGCAAATTATTCATAACATGAAAAAATGCAAGTACATAATCTTTGATACATTTGAACCACATAATTCAATTAACTTGAAAATCTCCTTTTTTTTCTTTCTTTATTTGAGGAAAAAATAATTTAAAAGTAGAACCAAAACACGCATTGATTCATCAAACAACACCTCAGAATAAAATTGAAGCAGTATGATAATGATTCTTGGTTGTCTTTGCAAAGCACAATAATTTGAAACCAAAGAAAAATAAACGATACCATAATCGTTTTTTCTGTTAACAACCTCAAAGAGATTTAAGCATAGGATAATCGGAATCCTATTTGTGATCTGTCCTTTAAAAATAAGACATTTCGTCAAAATTTAGGAAACTAGAATAGGAAGGAATGCTGAAGTGGCCTAAAGATTTGCTCTCAACAAAAAAAAAAAAGGATGTGGAGACATCCAAGAAGCATTCGGGCAAAATACAACTCAACTCAACCAAGCCTTAAACAGTTAAACCTAAACTAGTTAGGGTGGGCTACATCAATCCTTTAAGGTCATACTTTCTGAAAGATGTTGAGATATCAAGTCTTTCCTTACTACTACAACCCATATGATTTTTTTTTCAACCTCTACCGCTCTTCATTCTTTCTACATGTATCAAATTGCTCATTCGTACTAGTGTATTCATCAACCTATATTGTACATGTCCAAAACATCTAAGTTATCCTTCTCTCAGTTTGTCCTCAATTGGTGCCACTTCTACATTTTTATGAATGACTTCATATCCAATTCTATCTCTTGTATTAACACACATCCATCTCAATATTCTCATTTTGGCCACACTCATCTTATGCAAGTTAAAATTAGGATCCTAAAATAAGAAACCTATCAAAAATTGATGGCCTTTCTCTTGAAGGCTGGTTCACAATGCTAACTGAGAACCATCATTAGCTAGAAGAGTAAGATTGCTTGACCTCTATTTTGTTTTGGACAGCCATTAACTGATGATATCTTTATTGACTTCATCTAATTCAATAACACCTAAAGTTTAATAAATGTGGCTCTTTGAGCATCACAAAAATTTCACCAAAGATCAGTTAATGAATTTGGACACGTTTTTAAATAATTCCATAAGTTATTTCATATTATTAAACATTTTTTGTCTAACATTCAAACTCACACCTGCACAGGCGACCAATTCAGATACGTATGTGCTGGCTGGCAGTAAGGAACTAATCAACAGTTTTCACAATGGGAACAGCAAAAATAAAACCAACTCAACCATAGAATGGGCGTGAATTTCTCAAACCAAAACCTCCATCCAATTAGTGAATGATGAAACACAGGTGGACATTAGATTAGAAATCAGAAACTTTTGATTATTTCTTATATTTTGCCCATTAAATACAGATCAATGATCTGTTTTAAAAAATTCAATTGCTTTATACACAGAATACCAATTGATCTGCTCGATGAAGGAAGCTATTCTCAAATATAAAAAAATTAATAACTACACAAAATAATTTTATATGTGGAGGATGAAATCCTAATTACCTCATCAAAAATCCATTTCATGACTCCAGAATTCTGTAAGAGGAGAATATATCTGAACAATAATCCAACAATATCTTCTATATGCTCTGTCATCCATTTAAATGATCCATGATTAGAATATATAATATCGTAGGGCAATAATTTCCAGAGATACCAAAAGTTAATAATGAACATATGAAAGGCCCAGAATATAATTCATGGATTTTTAAGAATCAGAATAGAAACTAACCATGACCTGCATCAGTGAGTACAATAGACACGGAGAAAAAGGAAAACTCAAGACTCCAATCCACTTCCCCAGCTCCCAGACTTATAGCCCATCCTGCAATTATCAGCAACTACCCTCATATTATACAGTATGGGATGCAGAAAAGAAGAAGTCTCTAAAAAGATGACCAAGAATAGCAATTTTGATCTAGCAGAATTTAAAATAAGACTTATATAGAGCGCTCATTTACTAATCGACAACATTCTCATGATCCAAAATTAGAGAAGCTTTGATCAATATATACTAACAAAGGGAAGTCTAACAGTAGTTGCTTTTCAATAGGATATACACTAGCAAATAACAATGGAAGTTTGTATGTGAGATGAGAAATCATATCCTAATGATAATTGACAAAAGCTTCACCAATATAACAATTTAGAAATGTATTAACTGAAATATGAATTTCCCTTCTAGTATAAAACAAAAGTAAGCATCAAACAGGAAAAAAAACATATCAAAAAATGAATGGCAATATGATTTATCAGTGTGAATTCGGACCAAAGAAAAGTAACTTAAAAGTTAAAACCAATGTCAGATATTTTGGTTTCAGTAAACGTGTAGGGATGTGGACATAAATGGTTCAGAATAAGATAGATTTGTTTCATTTCCAGGTCAAACAATAAACAGTATGAAAAGACCAATCAGAAAAAGAAGATTTATAAGAAAATAAAGGAGAATAACTTTAGAGTAAATAGAGACATACTTAAATAATTCATTGTAGGTTTTCTTGTGGAAAATTAAGTGTTACAGATATGAGGAAAAAACATTACTACATAAAAGATTTGCAAATAACAGTATATGTCACACCTTGTTTGATCATGATAGTGGCAAAGTTAGGATTTAGGAACTTAGGTGATGTTGAATCTAGAATTTGTAATATAAACCAAATGGCGATGTCATCTGCAAGGATTCAATATAATTCTACAGAGGCATATCGATGGCCAGCCAGAAAAATATGCACCATATCACACGTCATATCAAGAAAAGGCATCAATCGTATGCTTGGGAATAGCAGGTATGCCCTTGGTGCTAACTATTTTGGCCTCCCAATCTGTTTCTGTTCTTCTTTTTTGTGTTTTCTTATTTTAATGCTATGCTATATGCATAAATATGGCAATTCAATTGACCTAATACCCTGCTCAACCTGCACTGAATTTTTTTTATTGCTAAATTACATAACTTCACATAACTTGTAATCAAAACTACACTAAAAGAAAACTGTGTGCATTAACACATAAAATGTAAGAACCTACAACATATATAGAGAAATATATACATAAATGTGTTAAATAGTTTAATATTAATATATACATAAATGTGTTAAATACTTTAATATTAATATATACATAAATGTGTTAAATACTTTAAGCATTAAGTGTTGCTTAGTATCATTTTAGATCAGAAGCTTTGGAGATTAAGACTAATAAGTTTTCCTACCAGATTTTCATTTTAGCAATGTTTGGGTAAAATAAAATTTATGAGCCTTTGAGGTTTGAGAAATACCTTAGCATTTAAAAGTTGAAATTTGAATCAACCCAAAATCTAGAATTTGAACTAGAGCTCGGAAATCAACTTTTATTCTTAAAGATTTGATTCTTTTAGTATTTTTATTCAACTTGGACAAGGGATTGTCCGCTTTTACTTGTGATATCTTAAATAAATAAGATATCTACTTAAATGATATTCATAAGAATAATTCTGAATTTAGTAAATGTTTGTCCAACTATTACTAGTCTACTTGCTTCCTGTTTGTTCTAACCTTCAAATAGTGGAAAACAACATACCCACTCTCCTAGACTGGAGAGCTAGTTCTGAATAATGGGAGAGGTCGGTAAGTTTTTGCGTATCCACTTTCATTAAAAAAAATATTGGTTACTTATTTTTGAAATTACCTGTCCGACTAAAATGTTGAAGGCCAGACAAGTTTAAGCTGTATTAATACACATAATTACAATGTGAAGAAAACTGGACTAAAATCAAGGCCAGACAAGATTAATAAAACCTAAGGTCAACATCAGAAAAGTCAGGAGATACAATTTAAAAACAAAATCAGATCTAACAAAACCAAGGAACCAACTAATAGCAACATATCCTACAGATATATTGACTTGAAATACAAATACAGTATAAACAATTAGGAACTGAAGTTACCTAACTGTTTCAAAATGTAAAAGAGAGAACCCTCGCCTTCATGCCCGATAAGGTGACCAAGGTACCTGCAAGGACCTTCTTTATAATACCGTATGCTAGGAGTAATTGGCCATGTAATCCTCAATGTGTGACCTTCCTTTATTGGGACTGCTTTAACAAGAATCTGTCACAAACTAACAAGAATGAGCTCATAAGGAAATGTTTGTGCATCAAAATGCTATTTTGATCTTCAATCTTATTATCAAAAGCATAGCATTGTGCTGCCATCTAAATTTTGTCGTCCCTTGGGTTAATTTCAATGATGCATGTCCAACATACCTGAAGATGTTCTAATGAGCAAGGCTGACCAAGAAAATGGAAGTAGTCCCGTCCAGTGTTTCGAATATCACAGAACTTCCTTTCAACCAGTTTTTGAATATCATTGAGGCCCTCTAAAATATCCAGTTAGAGTGGTCAGGAATAAATTAAAAAGAAGAAGATTAAAGACTCTGGTAGACAATTTAAAGCAGCACCCTACCTCTTCCATATACAACAAGGTGCATAAGGTTTGCTGAATAGCTCTCTTTGTAAAATTTAATTAGTTCAAGCCTTGTGTCTAGGCCTTTGGATTTTGGTTTAACCTCCAATGTTTCCCAATTTCCTAAAACATCAGAATATAAATAATTGGAGATAATACACCAGCTTTCCTGGCTTGAGAACCGAGACTATCTGAGCATCTGTCATTAAAATTAACTGTGATTGACTGAAACAATCAAGAATTCTCATCATGTCATATATGTAAATGAACATACTTTATATTGCAGCAGTATGCATTTCCCATCAAAATAAAAAATGCTTGGTCCACTGAAGATGGATCACCAATTTATAAATTTATCAATGAAGCAAAAATTCTGCAACCCCCCCTTCCCAAATAGATATAGGACTGTGCAAAAAAATCAATATGCAATTTATATAGTATTATATAGAAAATGATAATACATTATACAAGATAGGACATCAATAAAAGACCAGTTCATACATAATTGAAACATCAAAGAGGGAAAAAGAAAGAAGAAAAACTGAAGCATGTTGGTAAATTCAACATGTTATCTCCTACCACACAAAATGCCTTACACTTTCAATCTCCAGTATTAAATGCTCCAAAGTTGCAGCAATCATGGATCACGAAGTAAGGAAAAATTCCAAGGCAATGAGTGTCAGCTAATCAGGTCCACATTTCCCAGAAGACAATAGCATAAGTTAAAATGGGCTTTGCCAGCTGCTCCTGGAATGCCGTACGCTTTGTTGAACGTGTATCTTTACAAGTAACTGTCAGGATTTACTGACCAGCTACCAGTAAAAGCCCATTTGAATATGTACACAAAGCAGATACATGAAGAATGTTGGAGCTCGAGGATAAAATTTGTAGTGTCTTTTTTCCATCTTCTTTCCCCTTGCATCCTTCTCTTCTTCTTGCGCAATCTAGGGTATTTTGGCCAATGTTGTTGTCGGTGAAAAAGCTGACAGTGTTGGGGATAAGATCACCTGCATTTAGGCATTGGAGGATGACAATTCTATCAACGTACGGCACAATGCACCGATGCCTAGAAATTCTGGGCAAGATGGTAGTAGAGGACATTGAAGGAGCGGAAGGTGGTGGAGTAGAAGATGAAGTTGCTGTGGAAATATATCACCAGGAGGGTCAGATGGAGACAACTAGTGGGAGAGAATAAGCAGATCAAAGCATCGTGGACTGGGTTGATAATATCATCTTAGGTGGTGCGATGGGGACAAGACTAGGCAGGGCCTTGCAGTCAGTGATGGCAAGGAGGCCACATTGACAGCAGCATCGTGTATGGTGGTGACAACAGCCGTGAAGAGCCATGTCTTCCATGGGATGCGGTCGACAGGGAAACATCTTGGAAAGAAAGATGGGGAAGAAGAAGTGGCAGAGAAGAAAGGCCTTTTCTTCTTTTTTTTTTAATTTTTTCCAAGACACGTGGCTTATTCTAGGCATCCCTAGTCTGACAATATGTCAGCTTTAATAAAATAGAAGGGAAATAAGAGTAGCAGCTGACCACTGGTTGTTTGTTAAATTCCAAAACACTCTCGTAAAATGAAAGATCCAGATTCTTTCTTAGTTTTTAACAAAAATATATTAAAGAAGTATGATAGCCAAACCCAGTAAAATTTATGGAAAAATCAATGCATGCGGGCAAAACAATTTCCCAAATTACAAGTTCGTGAAAATGGGGGCATCTACACAAGAAACTAGGGTTAGTACTTAGTTCTTTAGTATTTTATCATTTTAGTTTTGATAATAAACCATTAAATATAAAACAATAGATCTAAATGTATCAACAACTTGAACAAGTTTATTAGCAAACAAGCAACTAAATGTGACTCATGGTCTGCCGTACCGGTCGATACAGGCCGGTACGGTACAGCTACATTTTTCGGTTCCAACCATTCATAACCCATACCAGTTAATACCGGTACGTACCGGCCTGTACCGAACCGGTATCGGTCCGTACCGATCCGAACCGACCCGGTACTCGCCCGAACCGACCGGCCCGTACCAGCTCCAAATATTTTTTAGCTTTTGGCTCGAACTAGCCAAACTAGCACTGGTACTGGCACCAGTACCGGCACCCACCGGTACGTCGGTACGGCGGACCTTCAATGTGACCTAAGAAGATTTCAGTTATCATACTAAAACAGCAGAGTACATGTAAAGCATTCCTAAATGTGGGAAATAGACCAATAGAAAAATGGAGTCTATTTGCGACTATTTCATAAACACATAGGACCGGCAAATCTAGCTGAAAACATCAAAATGCTCACCAGTATTGAATCTATGATATGGATGATCCTTTGAACATAGATGTTTTTGAAGCTGAAAATATTGACATTAAGAAACAATAATTAAATCCAAGCAGAAAATGTGCATATTCATTATGTGTCAAGTTCTAGGTAAGGGAAGAAGATTGATAAAAGACCAGGAAAGAAAACTGATGTGAAAAGGAATGACTGACTCTCCCAAAGCAAAATTTGATTGGCATTCTAATAGCAAACAAGTGGCCCCCAAACTAAGGTAAAGAAATCACTGATGATTAATGCATTCGGCCATAAATCAAAGAGCCAAAATATATATCAGAATGACAACAAACTATGACTCAATACAGTCAATATTAAGAAAGAGGAAGGACATAATTTCATCTCTTTTTTTTAGAACAAAGAAGGCCTGAGGCCCACCAATTACTGAAACAACTTTCATCTGAAGCTCCTAGATTAGCCAATTCATCCCCCTGCCTCCCTCTACATTTAAGGGGCATTTGTCAATGGATGCATGTACTAATAGATGTATGACCATTTATATGCATAAAAAACATAGTTATATACATATATGTGCACATGAGTGTGTTTCACGCAAGGTCTGCCATCTCATCCCGAACCACCTGGTTCAGGGTGTACCAACCCATACTAGGTCGGAACCAGGATGAAAGAGGGTTTAGGCCCCGAATCGACCTGAACCACTCGCGGTTCAGCTCAAATCGTGGTGGTTAGGACGGTTAGACCAGCCATCCTGCCCTAATAACAAGAGGGTAAGGCAGAGAAGGCTTCCCGTGCTTTCTCTATTTTTTTAAAATTCCGTGAGAAAAGGAGAAAACAGTGAATTCAGCCTTCTCTGCCTCTTCCTCTCTATTTTTTTAAAATTCGGTAAGAAAAGGAGAAAACAGTGAATTCTTGCCAAATTCAAGCAAAAACCAAGATATGATCCCTCTCTCCTTCCCTCTTCCTCATTCCTCTTTCTTATTTTTGAGGCCTAAAATATGTCAAAAATGCGGAAAATGAGGAAAAATCATGCCCATTTTTTTGTATTTTGGTATGATTTCATGATATGTTATAGAACTAAGGATGACCTAAGCAATGACACAAAAATCATAATTTTTTGTTAATCATATATTTTTTTATATTACAATTTTTTTGGATTAAAAACAACAAAAATAAAATAAACTTATGTTCAAAAAACTCTGTAAAATTCGCAGCACATTTGGAGGTATGCATGCTACTTGGTATCTCTACTCGATGGCAATTTATTTAAATTTGGACTACACAAACCTAAGCCCAAAATTAAATAAATTTTGAAAATAAGTGGCCATGGGCTTACAAAAGTATATGCAGCACCCTTTGTAGAGTGCTACACTAATCCAAATTAAAATTAAATTTCTTGATATTTTACAACTAAATATCAATATATTGTTTGAAAAATAAAAAATAAAAATAAAAAAATTATTATGTATAGATAATGTCGAAGCATTCTCTCAAGTAATTCAGTGATTTTTTGCATTCCAATGTAAATTCACTAATTTTTAAGTAATTACGAATGCATGATATGTGTTCGTCAAACTTGCAAAAATGGATCCAAGAAAGAAGACAGAGTGTTCCTGCTCTAGTCAAACTGACTGGGGTCTGGGGGGTTCGATAGCAGGCTTGACCCAATTGAAGAGACGGTTGCGAGATCATAGTGTGATGTTTTAGGATCGGCACTGCTAAAAGTGCAAGTGGTGCAATGTGGAGCTTAGGAAGGGAGCGGTGACTAAGTTGAAGCAACATTTGCCAATAGTTACCCTGACATGTCAACTTTAGGAAATACCTGTAGAAAGTCCGCTAATTGATGAAAACACACTTTGCTAATTTTAACGCAAACAAGCGAAGAAGTGCCAAGAAAAAGGCAGAAAGTGAACGTCGGGCGATTGAGCCACCTTCATACCGTTCTAGAAACCCTTAGAACTATGAGGCGTTGAATCCAAATGCAATGGAGGAAACAAAAATTTTAGGCTACCATAAGGGAGAGCTTGATAAACACTGACAGAGGGAGAAGGTTGCCAAGCATAAGGCTCAATTTGGGCCCTCATAGTACAAGAGGGGTGCTATTCCCATGTCCATCAAGACAGATCCAGCTTACAGGAGAACCACATCAGTCAGAAAAGTTACCGATAGAAGCAACGACCGAATAACCTCTATGTTTGGAACCTTTAGCAGTAAGAAGGTGAAGAAGTTCAAAGACATACTAGCAAGGGCCACCGTTCACGGTGTAGATCCACATGTCTTTTCCGACTGAGATTCAAAGTGGCAGAAGATTGACCACACTTGTAAAGGACATATGGAGAGCTATTGCATCAAAGTGGAGAGCAAATCTCATTATATGCCATAGGTAGATCTCCTAATGCATTAGTTGCCATAGTGGACAATATGCCCATCCACGTAAGATCGATATACATCTACCACTCAACTTATTCCGATGGGGTTCGACTTTGTACATTATCCCTCCTATGATATGGGTATAGCCAAGGGTTAGAGTTCCGTGTTGCCTCTTGGTATCTTGAGCAACAATGGTTGGGCTCCTATGATTACACACATACATATAGTTGTAGTAATAGGAATGACAACCGGATCACTATCAAACATCATATGACTAGCAAGGATCGAGACGGTATCCATGCCATTATAATTTTCAAGATCTGAATTACAAACAAAACCTAAATATCTACAACGGTCATAGACACTCTAAATGGGATTGAATTTATAAAGTAAGCTATTATTCATTTTTTTTGGCAACACTATACTATATTTGTTATTTTTTATTTATAAATGTTGTTAGTTTATATTGATCCATGTTGACTCAACAAGTGTCGATACCAATATTAACACTCCTGCATCAAACCCCTTGAAAATGCAACTAAATCACTAAAATAGAGAAGAAAATCAATCCAAAAGCCTAATCATACATAGAACATTAAAAAAATAAAGAAAAGGCAAAAATAAAAAAATAGACTTCTTCCATCGGTACTATGGTCGGCAGAACCATCCCAAACTGCTCAGTTCGAAACATTCCGAGTCGTACCGGCGGCGAACTAGAACAGTTCCGGCAACCAAACTGAGACGCCGTCACCGGAGAGGGAGGAGAGAAAAAAGGAGGAAAAGAGAGAGGGGAGGGCGGGAGAGGGAGAGGAAGGAAAAGAGGTTGGCCTGAGGCTGGGGAGCCTCCACGCGGAGGAGGCAGAGGCCAAGGAGACGCGGAGGTGGGGCTCCGCCTTTAGTCCCCTGTTTCGTTCAAAATAGGGGCCCAGAGGGGGCTCCTTTTATTTTTACAGATTTTAAGTTGAAGTCGGAAAACCATTGCCGACTTCACTTAATTTTTTTAAAATATTTTTTTAATTTTGCGATATTTTAAGGGAAGTCGGCAATCGATTTGCCAAATTTACTTAAAAATCGCCATTTTTTTTAGTGGTCGGACCCCTATTTCGAACGAAACAAGGACCCAGCCACAACCTCCGACCTCCGCCGGCCTCCTCCCTCCCTGTCTCCCCCTTCTCTCTCTCGTTTCCTCTCTCCCATTTGCTCTCTCCCCTACCTCTGCTATGTCGGTACGGGCCCGGCACGGTACGGTGCAGGACCGTACCAACTCATGCCGTCGGGCAACCGGTACGGTGCCCGATACCAGCACGGCAGACCGTGATTGGTACGGTATTAGGATGGAGCCCCATATCGTGTGTTGGAATGGGATGGACCGATATTATACCGATCTGGCCAAATGCCAGTAGTACCACCAATAAGGTTTTTAAAACCTCTGAATTGAGTGTCAGTACACATGATGACCTACTCTCATGATATTTAAAACCATGTATGTTACTAAAATCTACAAAACCCCCCAAAAAATCAATTTTAGAATTAATAAAAATATAAAACTATCTTTATAATAAAGTAATAATATTATGAATATTTTTCCTAAACAATTACCAAGTAATGTTATTTTAAGAACTAAATAAAATTATGAAAAATAATTTTCTAATAAAATATTAATTTTTTAAAAAATATTTTTCCTAAGATAACAAAAGTAGTGTTAGATAAACAGACATTATTTTCTAACATCTATATATCTAATTTAACAACACAGTCTTAAACTATCACTTAACAACTAATGCTAATTAGATACTATCATACATAAAACAGATAAAAAAATGCATCTCCATGAGGGGAAAAGGAAAAAAATGACTGATTGTACGTCATATAAGAATGAGTTGTAGAGGCATGCACAAGTCTGATTATTATTTCTATTTATCATTGATCATTTTCAAAATAACATATTAACATTACATTCCCAGCTTCAACCAAGGGTCGCACAAAATTTATTGCTCAGAAAGAAGGGGGAAAAAAATACCTGAGACATTCGCCAAGCATCAGACAATAGATTCTTCTGATTCTCTGCATTTGACATAATGAAAGGGAAATGTCATAATGATTAACTCAATAGGAATTTCAAAAAAATATAGGAACAAAAATAAGTGGTACTAGCCACAGCATCACTTTACCAGAGTCGACAGCTTTTATTTCCCTTAGTGTAGCATCAGGAGACATCAAAGGCCTAACGAAAAACTGAGCAAATCTGAATGAAGAACAGAGTGCAAAAAAAAAAAAAAAAAAAGTAAAAGGTTACAAATGACAAAAAGAATAAAGCCAAGTAATGATTGAAAAAACTAAAATAGTTTTTTACCTATCTAAAGCCTCCTCAAAGCAGTCCGCATTGATATCGAAATAAAAGTTTGTGTGCTCGGAAGACGTAAAAGCATTAGTGGAACCACCATGCTGATTATGCCCCCAGCAAATACAATAATGAAAGCAAGATCAAAACATAAATTTGCAACAATGTAATATAGTGGCCTATATATGTTTCACAAAATGATTGTAACAAGGATCAGCCAAGTATCAGCATTCTAATTTAACATAACATAAGATTCTCATTAAAAATAAAAAACTATGCACTCTTTAGCGATTTAGCCGCCAAATACTTATATAAATCAAAATTAAAAAGCATTTAGTAGTTAGGCAAAGATGAAAATTCCTACACAAAGTTCCATTCTATGATAAAATCATAAGTGCATAATTATCTATTTAGACCTCCGACAGTACTAACTCCCATTTTTTTCTTATTGAATTAACCGATCAACTTGCTATCAGACATTTATTTTCGATTTGACACAACAGCCATGATACATCAAAAGTGCATAACTTGCAAAACATCCTACTAATTTGCATCTTAAGCAAGTGGGAGTATAGCACATGATGCCCATCAAACAACAAGCTGAAAAGTATATAATAACTGATAGTTCTCTAAGCCAAGGATTCAAGTCCTGACAGGATGTCCCGACGGACACCGAGATGGGATACCATCCCATATGCCCAGATAGGACCGTCCCACCATTGTCCCACCTTTCTGATCGGTACATCTTAGGACATCCCCTGTCCCAAGTGTCGAGATGGGATGAGACAACGGCACGTCCCATTCCATGGGAAAACCGAGACAGCCCCATCCCACAAGATTTAAAACTTTGCTTTAAGCCCTAATGTACAAATTTTCCTAATACTAGTTTACTTGACCAATAATTCTCTAACCTAGGCCCTAATGCACAATTATTAACATTAATAGCTTACACGAGCATACATGTAATTCCCTATGCACGTGTCCACACCAAAAGTCTAATGCGCATTCATGCCCCCAAGTTTACATCTCGAAGCATGCATATCTCATGATGGTCTAAACCATAGTTAACTAATTCACTATGGTACGAAAATTGTTTGATTACTTCTGTAAAAAATGTTCAATTAATTCATATATGTAGTAAAATTTCCTTATGTAGCTCCTAACTCCTTGAAAACTACTACTTTACATGATTTATCTCATTTTTATCTCAAGCAATTAAATAAAAAATCTGACATATAATTATATAGGTTGACAAAAAATTGAATTTTCCCATCCTACTTTGAGGAGAAAAACTACTTAATAATAACAGTGAATTACAAATTATGAATTCAAATCCAAATTAAGCAAATCAATGAATCAAGTAAAAATGATCTAAAGATATGGTTAAGAAGTATCATTTACAAAAGATATATAAATCTCTACTTAGTAGCTGGAATCTTCCATCTAGATTAGGACACTCACTTGACAATCATCCTGGAATCTTGAGCTTACATGCACTTTCAAAGTGCTTCTTACTTCAATTGTTTCTAAAATATCTTCTTCCCTAGACTCACCCCCACTCTTGATCCTAGCAACTAGTTCTATTATGAAGATATTGCGATTGAAGGGGCATGATAAGGTTCCAAAAGGTCCAATCAAATACTTAATACATGAATTATAGATACAATGATGCATACAAAGATCATGATTATGAGGTTCATCCTCATGTGTCCAATTTGAGGGTACTTTTTACTGAACAATCATACTGTGTGTGTACAAATAAAAACCTTTTTTTATTTTACCTTTTCCTCAAGTATAAATGTATGATATAAATTAGAAACCTGAACTCCTGAAAGACTACATCTTTTGGTTATAAAAGAACAAGAAAACAGACACACGTACATAGAAACATCCATATACATCAAAAGATGATTTCCATGTTATCACAACTTAGGCTTTCAAAATAACACCTTCATATGTTTCAACCATATCAAAAATCAGGACTTTATATTTTGTTAACACTCCCTAAGGTTTCATATTCTAAGTTATGGGAAGAAATATCAAAAGACTCATGCTGCCTAAACCAAGGTCCGCCAAACCGGTATCAGGACCCATACTGGTCAGCGGACAGTTCAGTACGGTACCGGTTCGATACCATACCGACATATGGTACGGTAGGGCATGCCGGTTCCGTACCGATAGGCCCATTTTTTTTTTTGTAGAGTATTTCAAGTTGATTTAATTAGTAATCACTTTTTTTGAACTTTTTCAATAATTTTAAGTCTAATTTGATGCTTTTTGATGTTTCTATGATTTCAATTTAACCTAAATGATGCATCTAATTATTTTAAAATGATACAAATCATAAAATGATTAGTGAAATGTTATATGCTATAAGGAGCAACATGAAATATCCTCAAATCAAGTAGTGAGGTAACAATTATAAAATAATATAATTAATTACATACATTTAAAGTACAACATACATACCGATATGTAAAATCAAATCGAGTGACGATGCCTCTCATAGATATCTGAATCATTAGCATAATCAGGAGGCACACCAGCCCACCCCTCTAACCAAGCGGTGTTGTAGTCTTCTATATACATTCCATAATGAATGTGCTCTGGATTATAAACACTCTCGAATCTCTCGCTGAAGCTCTAGCTCTGAGCGGTGTCCTTTATTATGGGATCCGAGAGTGTTAGAGCTAGAGCTTCATTGAGATATTTGATAGTGTTTATAACCCGAAGCACGTTCATTATGGGATGTACATACAAGACTACAATGCCGCTTGGTTAGAGAAATGAGTTGATGGGCCTCCTAACTATGGTAATAATCCAAATATCTACGAGAGGCATCGCCATTCGACCCGATTTTAGATATCGGTATGTATGTTGTACTTTAAATGTATGTAATTGATTGTATTATTTTATAATTTTTACCTTATTACTTGATTTGATGATATTTCATATTGCTCCTTGTAGCATGCAACATTTTACTAATCATTTTATGATTTATATCATTTTAAAATAATAAAATGCATCATTTAGGTTAAAACAAAATCATAGAAACATCAAAAAAAAATCAAATTAGACTTAAAATTATTGAAAAAGTTCAAAAAGAGTGACTACCAATTAAATCAACTTAAAATACTCCACAAAAAATGGGCATGCGGGTACGAAACCGGCATGCCCTACCATACCAAACCGTCCGCCGACTGGTACGGATTCCGATACTAGTTTGGCCGTACCGGCACGCCCTACCGTATCGAACCGTCTGCCGACCAGTATGGATTCCGATACCAGTTCGGCGGACCTTGCTTCAAACCTTCTTTGCATATTTCATTTCCCAACCCCAGCTTGCCCATTTGCTTCACCTAAACATGCATCAAAGTAAAGGAACACATTCACCAAAATTCAGGGGCCATTGCTTCCTTTTTCTTTGATACAAAATGTTTCAGGACAAAACTGCCAATTAATTTGTACTTTCATCTATTTAGCTTTCAATAGATAACTTTACTGACTAGTGTTTCTACAGACTATATTCAATAAATGTGAAATGTCCCTTTGCGGTCACCACAACCATTTCGTTTTATTTGATGACAAACCCTATTCTTCATTGTCCTGGTCTACGCCAACATCCATGTCACCTAGACATTTGGCATGGGTGCCAAGTGAATAGTCATGAGTTTGCAAGTTTTTTTCTTTTTTGCTAGGATCATTTAAGTTGCATTGAAATACTTAAATTGATAACTAACCATGACATATTTATATTTAAAATATAATGATATTTTTCTTCAAGTGTTCATATGATATATAAAACTTTATCTTAAAAACATAAGAACACTTTGTTTGAAGCATCCAGAAACACTTAAGAATACTTCATTTACGATGCTCAAAAATACTTAAGAACACTTCATTAAAAGTGTCCATCACTTAAAACTCAAATTCCCTATAGGACACTCCGGAAAAGCGCCAAGGGAGCGGACACTTTTACCAACAGCAACAAAATAATTCAAAGCAGAGTATCTTGCCATGTGTTGTGCTCTATCGTATCCAAGTGTCTCAAAGTGTTGACACTTACAAACAGCTTAAAAAAAGAGTGTCCATGTAAAACATTAACAAGCAGTGCTTGTTCTAGCAATGTTTTCCAATGGACATGGCATTGCTCTACTACATAGTTTTGCTTTCAAGGAAATGTAGTCTCTAAGTTAGGGGTGAAAGCAAATAGGAAATATCCATCCAGATCTGTTTCCATATCAGGATCTATTCGAATATGGTTAATTTGAGCATCTGACTAATATCAATATTCGTTTTCCATATCTATTAAAGGGCAACCGATACAAATATAAATAGATGACTATCTGATTTCCATCTTATATAGCTCTTATGAAATTAAAGGGAATAACATAATAAATTAACATGTTTTTAATTTAATTTACCTTCCACATAGTATTTTTAGTTTCGTAGTTCATAAAGTTTAACTATCAGATTTATATCCATATTCATATCCATACTTTCGATATTCAATTTGCATCAGCATCCAATTTACCATCCAATTGATATCCATATATGTAGTATTTGCCAAATTAAAACGGATAAGGATATGGACATACTGATATCTGATCCATTTCCAACACTATTCTAAGTAGCTACACAAACTTTAAGTAGCTACTTAGAATATATGTAGTATTTGCCAAATTAAAACAGATAAGGCTATGGACATACTGATATCTGATCCATTTCCAACACTATCCATATTTATATCCATACTTTAGATATTCAATTTGCATCAGCATCCAATTTACCATCCAATTGATATCCATATATGTAGTATTTGCCAAATTAAAACGGATAAGGATATGGACATACTGATATCTGATCCATTTCCAACACTATTCTAAGTAGCTACACAAACTCTTTCAGAGATGGCCTGCACATCCAACCTCTGTTCCATCAAAGCCTTTGTATACATGATTTCTATATTATAATAATGTATACCTGTATGACACAGCCAACCATTTTTCCTTTTCTTCTAGCTTCAATAACTGAAAACCTTTGTTAGGTGGATGGGATGATATGTTTAAATCATGAGCTTTACCAACAACATAGCCGATATATAAGGAGACATGAAAAAGTTTATAACAGGAAATACACCATGTGAACAAATAACAGAAATCATTTATATTGACAGCATTATAAGATCTCTAACAAAATATAATATCATTCGATTCTTTAGGGAATAATTCAACTAAAGAAGACAAGAATTTAACTATATATCATCAAATATATGTCAATATTGCAAGTTATGACCAGTAACATGTAATCTATACAAGTGAAAGCATTCATATCTCAACAAAGGTAAGTCAGGAAGTACCTCCGTAATGTACTTTGAGTAACTATCTTCCACTGGATATTTCTCACTAGCATAAAACAGCATATGCTCTGCATTAGATGAAAGAAGCACGATTAAGGAAATAAGACTTCTTAAGAATGTGAGTTCAAAATTACCACAGCTTCGATTCCCAGCAGACTGCATGAATTTTGCACTTTTCTCCCCTTCCCATTATAGAAATCCTCAAACCAGCGAAAAAGAAAAACACCCCACATACTATTTATAGCATCGAAAGTGAAGTCAGGGATCCATATTCTCGCCATGATTTTTTTTTTCTCAAAAAAAAAAACACTCAAGTTTTGATCTTTCAAGGGACAACTAGCGGATGCAAAAAATATTAACAAGCAGCCATAAGTATCCCTAAATCAAATTGGAGAGTATAAAAACCCTATTATATTCTTCTGTGCACACCTGTTATACATGTATTCAGTACCAAAAATACATCCTCCCCATACATCTAATATCCAGAATCCGCAGCATTGGAACAATTTTGTTCCTAAAGCATCGTAGCAAAAGAACGCAGTTGATGAAGCACTTACCAAGAAAGTGAGCCAGGCCTTCAAGTCCATCCGGATCGCAGAAATAGCCAACAGAAACATCCATGGAAGCAGCAGCCTAAAGAATCATAGCTTGTAAAGAATCAAGAAAACCTAAAGAATCGAGAAAACCTAACGGATCAAGAAAACCTTAAGAAATCTAATCTGAACGAAAAACTAATCAAAGTGCACGTAGATATAATTAGGGCAGCTAAATCTCCAAGAAAATGGCATAAAATCGAGGTTTCGAGGGGAAAGAATTGGGAAGACCTTATCGGTGTCGGGATCGCTGATGAGGAGGACCTCCAGAGAATTGGGCAGGACGATCCTCCGGTACTCCCGCTTGTCGTTGCGGGGTTTAAAGATCTCGACATCCGATTTTTCCACCGCCATTCCGCCCCGATCCCCCCCTCTCTCGCGTTCTTGGAGGAGACGCTGAAGAGAGAGGAGCGGTCCGCAATATATGTAACGGGTCGCCGCCCCCGGGACACCGTAGACTGATGATCCCTTGGTTGGTTCTGTACAGCAGTTGTCTTAATAAGCGATTAGTCAATGGACACGGAAGTAATAAAAAAAAAGTCGGGGTTGTCTTGAGAGAGGGGCTGGTGTAGTCTAACGTGGTGATGGGAGATGGTGTTTGAAGTTTTATGATATACAGCTGATCCTCAGAAGCCGGTAACGAGTCAACCAGTAGTCTTCTGCGTTGCCCCTAGAACACGAGCCCCCCTGGGAGTTGGGTTCGTAGGTGGGCTGCTACTCGGTCCAGACGGCAGGGGACGATGGGCCCGGAAGGTAATGATTGATATGGGCCAAGTATGTTAGAGTTGATTGGATGAAAATGGATCTAATGGAAACCAGGGCCCAAGTTGTTTCTGGGACTCTTCCATTTGAAATCTCCAGCATACCTTATTCCTACATAACATGCAGAAAAAAAAAGGCATCGGAAGAGGAAAGGCTATGCCCGAGCAGCCTCCTGTACATCTCTCATCCAACTTCTTAGATCATCCCTTTGGTTTGTTTTCTCCTTCTTCTCCTTCCATTCCTTGCAGTACTTGAGGGAGGTGGGTTTGCTTTTCTGAGATCAGTCATTTGTTCGCCTAATATGTAGTAACAAATCAATTGCTGAGCATCTCATAGCTATTGAGATTTAAATTTTAGCTGGGATGGAAACTTTTACGCATTTTAATATTATAGATCACAATCAACAAAGTAAATTTTTAAGTTAAAAGTTTATTTGTAGTTTTCTAGGAGCTCCCACCCCGTTGCATTCTTAAGGTAAACTTTAACGGCAGTGTTTCTGAGGACGGAGGCAGAGGAGGTGTTGACTTTGTAATCAGAGATTGCGACTCCAGACCATCGTAGCCGAGGAACGATGCATCTTCGATAAGTCAGTTATCGGAGCAGAGCTGAAGACGACATGGGAGGGCATCACTCACGTGAAACTGGTTCTGGGTGCGGACAACATTTACCTAGAAGAAAACTTGACTACAGTAATAGAGTGACGACCGGTACCTACTGCATCGGGACATACACGAGCTCACGAGAGTTTAACTCCTTCCGAGCCACTCGTGTCTATCGGGAGACGAATAATGCAGCGAACTGGATCGCCTGCACATCATTCGGAAGAGATCCTTTGAAAGATTCATGAATCTGTTTCTTCTCTTTTCCGTCATCTTCTCTTTTCTGATTTTATTGGTTGCACTTATGCTCAAGTACGAGTCGCCATTGTATATAAATAAAAAGACGCAAGTGATTTTCAAGCTAAAAGTTCATTTCTGATTTTTTCAAATTTAAATTAAAAGTTCATTTCTAGTTTTAAGTTAAAAATCTGCCGTAGATTTTTTTATCTTCCGAATGTTCGCTACAACCTCTCGCAAATCTACAGAGTGGAGATTTAGTGCATCACATAAATACCTGTGGACATCAATAGGAAGCTCTTCATTTAATCGTGTCGAGGCCCATTCTGAATCGCTCTCGAGTTAAACAGAGCAACCGACAATGGATCTTATAAGAAGGGTAAACGCCGAATGTATTTCATTATATCATGTGCAAATTTTTATGAGCTCGGGTACTCCATGGTGCATAGTTTGCACCATAAAATAACATGCAACCCTCAATGGCTGCTATTAGAAGATGGATAATTATCAAATAAGATGATCACACATCGGATGGCGTCCATCTCTTCGTAGTGGTCATCGAGTACTGCACAATACTTTTTAATGCACCTCCTCCAAAACATGATTACTCTCCATGCTATAATATAATAGTCGACAAGTTAATTCCAACAAAAATTTTGACTCATTGAAATATTTTTATTGAGAAGCTGATTATATGAGATCTAGAAAGATATTGTTTTTTGCATATTTGGTCGACAATGAGAAAGTGTCATGAGAAGCTCACTTTTCAACATTTTCCAAAGTAATTTATATTTGGTGGATGATCTACTTTCTTGAAAATATTATACAAAATACCAATCATGCCCTTAGAATTAGATGCAATATTCTCACTTATAATATTCGAAACACCAACGTCAGAAGAAAAATGTTGAGACATGGATGTCTCTATAGGAGCTTCACTGCCTAACCTAGTTTGCAAACTCGGAATGCTCGAATTATGAGGCAGATTATTGTTGATTGTTGATGCCTTCACAACCATTCTTTCTCATAACATCATGATAGTTATTTTTAGAATAATCATTGGCAATAGAGCACCATGATTTTGAAGCAGAATTAGTCATGTGAGGTGGTAGCATACATTCCAACCTATTTGAAGACACCAAGTTTGACTCATTTTAGTATGATAGCTGAAGGATATTTTTGAAAATATCCTTTTTCATAATTTCTAGTTTGTGGAAACATGACTTTTTCATATTCTAAAAAAGTTAATTGCAACTCTTCTTTTAGAAGAGTCCGAAGAAAAAAAAAGTTTTTAAAATTGTTTCAACTATTTAAAATTTAGAAATTAAGACAGTAAATTTATTTTGAAAATATTTAAAGAGTTTAGAACTTTAAAAAAAAATATATTATTATTTAATTAAAACTCGAACCCGTTATATAAGACACCTTAAAACTTCTGAAAAAGAGATGAGACCAAGATGGACAATAATTTCACATTTATATATGATAACCAGAATCAAACTGCGCCCGCACGATCAGAAATTGTTTCCATCAAACCACTAAAAACGACCACAAGACAAAAATAACCGCGAAGCCATGAAACTTGAAAGGAAGAAAGGAGGAGTACGTTAGTCCAGCAACTAATGAGGCATGATGAGGCCACCAAAGGTGGCGGCAAAGGCAAACCCGGCCAGCAGGAAGCCCACAACCTTGGAAGCCGCGGCGGCAGAGGCGCCGCTGGGCTGAGGTGAAGGGGTCGGGGCGGGAGGGGGGGTGTCGCCGTTGCCGGGGGCGGGAGGGGGGGTGTCGCCGTTGCAGGGGGCGGAGGGTGGGGAGGCTTCTGGGGAGCTGGAAGGGGCGGCAGAGGGGGCGAGCTCGGCGACCCGGATGTCGACCTTCTGGCCGAGGGTGCAGTGGCCGGGGACGCCGCAGATGAAGAAGTAGTGGCCCTTGTTCTTGATGGTGATGGAGTCGTTGCCCGAGACGTAGGTGGCCAGTGGGGAGGCGTTGCACGACTTGTAGTCTTCCATCCTCACCTCAATCACGTTATGGAAGTTCTTGTTGTACACAAACACTGCATCCACCACGTACCACCACACCAAAGCATTCATGACACAAGCACAGAGAGTTAATTGTTACCAATAACCAACTAGTGAATAAGAAAGCAAACGTACTGTAGTTTAAGTATAAAATAAAGCCATAGAACTTGCATAGTTTTTGCTTTTGTTTTGACACCAAGCACAAAAACTGCTAAACCTAGCTATAAGGTTATAATTATTTGCTTCTGTTATTCATCGACTCAAAATTTCATTAACTTTAAGGGGCGTTTGGTATGGAGTGATCGTCTCAGAATCAAAGATGATGTAGGTAAAGGTGATGAGATCATCGTGTTTCATTGCACCACGATGATCCTATGTGGGGGTCATCCTAAATCATCACTACTTCTCAAATCACCGTCCAACCTAGTGATGGGATATCCGTCCTTGAGGTCGAAAATCCAAGATCACCCCAGAACAATTATCCTAGATTGAAAGTTAGATAAAAATACTCCTTAATTTAGCAGAAAAATTAATATATTCATATACCATCAATATATTACGTCAATGTTTTATATATATATATATAATGTTGATATTATATATTATACTAATGATATTATTATATTATAATATACTACTAAACATATTACTATTGAAGGATAATTTTAAATTATAGTAGAAATATATTATTATATTTTATATTTATATAATAAAATTATTTGATATACTACTCCTATTTACCTTATTTTTCTAATCAAAATAATTATTAGTATTAAAAAATCTATTACAAGTATAAATAAAAATATTAATTTTATATGAAAATTAACATATTTTTATAAAATTAATAATTTATAGGAGTAATAAATATATTTTTTAGAATATATTAATCATTAACATATTGATAAATATATTACTATTTTATTATAATATATTTTGTATGATTAATAAATATATCATAAGGGCTACTAAAAGTAGAATATGTGCAAAATTATGAAGCTATTATAGGAATTGGCATATTGACTTACATTGTTGATTCATGAGAATTAAAAACACAAAAAATTCATTTAAGATATATCATAGGTATTTGTGGTATTATATGGTTGGTGATCTTGGATCCTCGTACCATACCAAACAAGTTACTCATGGATATCCGTAGATTTTTAATCACTGGACCATGACCTACCAAACACATTGATCTTAGATAACTGGGAGTCAAAGCACTCCAGCATTCGGAACACCGGAGATCTTAGATCACCGTGGTGATCCTGATGGGGCCACAAAACGCCCCCTAAAAGTGAAGTAATTTAAACAGGGGTAGACAGTTACTTCTTGTTAGATCTGTACATATTAGATACAAGATAAAAAGGCTTGTGGGTTTTTATAAGTAGTCTAATATAAGACTAGCAATCTGCTCTGACTGATGGTGGGATCAGATTTATAACACAAAGTTAAACTTGGTGTGGCTTTTAAGAAGCCTGGTGGGAGCGCGCACCGCTGGTGGATACGAGGACAAGGAATGAATAGAAAAATAATGTGGATTCAGACAATAGCAAACAAGCTCTGAGAAATAGGCACGAAAAGATAGATTAAAAAAAGGATGAACAAGACATCAGATCAAATCTCTGTAGCGAAGAAAGAGAGATAAGAGAAAGAGCGAGTTACAGATGGTGTCTCCAACTCGAAAGTTCTTGCTAGAAGCCCAAGCGGTGTAGTTTACTTTGTCTTTGATGGTCCACCCAGCTTGATCTCCGACAGTATAGACTGCTCCTGAGGACAACCCCACGGAAGCTAAGGCCACGAGGACGGCGATGGCCAAGGCCTTGTCCATGGCAGCAGAAGGAAAAAGAAAGGAACGAATACGAGAGACTTGAGGGAGGGAAACAAAGCCAAGAGGAACAGAGCTAAGAAAAAAAGAACTCTCTTTCTCCTCCTTTTGAGCGTTATGCTCACGCGCTGTCAAATCCAATAATAAATTCTAAAACGGAAAGTTTTACTAATTCTGATTGGATACCAAACGAAGTTTACACAGCTATCTCTCCTAATTTGCGTTCACTGGATTTAAAAAAAAAAAAAAAAAAACGCAAAATTCCCGTTTATCCGATCCAGATATTATTCCAGAAAAGACACTATTTCCCTCTATTTCTTTCTTCTCTCTCCGGCCGCTTCCTCCATTATTGGTTGCACTCGTTCTTCGTTTTGGTTGCAGCTGTCCTGGAATATTTGTCACCCTTCTTCACCCATAATTAATAAAGTTTCCATTGATCTTTCTCATATCGCAGGTAATTGTATCCACCACAGATTCACATTTATTGCCTGCAATTAGCTTGCAATATTGCCTTTTATGATTTTTTGCACCCTGAATTTACTAATGGCATTGTCTAAATATTTACCATCGTCCAGATGGTGGAAATGAATGACCAAGATTAGTCCATCATAACATTTTTCAAAATTTTCAAAAATCATGTGATATAGAGATCCTGACATATGCATCAAATAGACTTTAAATAGCACCGAGTAATACAAATTTTATTGGCGATTTAATTCATAAGTTAGAAATTTTTAAATTATATAATTTTTGATAGATAAGCAATTTAGAGAAGATAGAGCCTATCCAACGACTCGGACCATTAATACAGAATCCATATATGTATATATTTTAAATAATAGAAGAGTGAAACAAGTAGAATAAATCTCAATTCATCGTACCAGCAAACCTTACTAACCTAGCGAGTTTTCTTTTCTTTCTTTTTTTTTAAGTCCAATTTTGCTATAAAGTATCTTATCAAATTGATATTCCTCCCTTCCAATAATATTTGCAACTTAGGATCCATTCAAATTTCAGAGTCTTGGCAGGTGCGATGTCAAAAAAAAGTATTTATGAAATAAAACCTTTTTCAATCCATCTTGCAAATTAATTACAAAGTTATGGTTTTTGGTGTAAATGCCATGTCTCTCGTTTTGTTTCTACAATACCGAGCAATTTTGATTTCTTTGTCACTAGGAAACCATGGGGTACCCTTAGTTGCAGCAAATATAGGGACATTTGTTACCGCCTTCGACTCTCCTCCTCCCTCCAAGAAAGGATACCCTCGGCAACCCTTCCCCCTTTACTCCCCCTCCTCCTTTGAATTCAATCTTTCACTTCCTAAACTAAACCTAGAAACGATAGCGTTTTAGAGCAAGTCCAACATCTTGGAGGATTACATCTGTGGTGGTTGCACTTTCTCATTTCCATTTCTACTCGAATTTATTCCAGCTCCTTTTCATTTTATGGAGTAAATTAATTGTCTGAGACTCGACGAAGTGGGGTGATGCACCCATTGTTTATCCAAACTTGATAGAATCCTAGATTATCAAATTTAACCATGCACCAGACCTTGTAGTCTCTTAGCCAAACGGCTGGAGAGCTTCTTATATTTGCAAGAAAATATAAAATATATGAATAAATCTATTTCATCCTATCAACTTAAGTTTTTGGGACAAATGTTGATTTCAACATGGTATTAGAGCAGAGGTCCTGAGTTCGAACCCTATTTCCGTACTCTTTAACCTCATTATTAAAAATTTCACATGTTGGGCTCACTCATTAAAGAAAAGTCCGGCCCACCTATGAGAAGAAGTGTAAGAAAATATAAAATATATAAATAAATCTACTTTATCCTATCAGCTTAAGCCTATATTGGTGGCTACAATGATGAAGCAAGGCAGTCGATTATTCAGTCCTGCAGCAGAGATGCACTCTTGGCGTTGTGATAGAAGACCATTTCTTAAATTCTATTTGAGGTCCATTTTGTTTAACAATTTGAGTATTCTCATTGCCTAAAATTTACCCTTCTAAACCTTCTATATCTGGTATATCTTATTGGTCTTCATTTTTATTTGTTCTTTAACTCGGTTTTCATTGTTAGTTTCTTACTGGAGCCTTTAGACATCAGCAATTGCAATGCAATCCTCTGCCCCCAGATGTTGAGAAGTCAAGAGATGCCACCATAGCTAAAAGCAGGAAAAAAGGAATAAATTTTAACTCTTTTTTTCATTTAAAAAGTTTTTTTTTTTTTGGAAGTTCGATCTTGCTGCAGTGTTGCTCAGTCTATATCATCATGTGAAATGGAACTTTAATTAGCAAGCAACAGTGCAATTTCATGCAATCTAGTTGACCTGACCTACAAATCACCTAAGATCAATTACGTAATTTACAGTTGGTTGGAAAATAAACTTCTACACTGCTCACCAATTTCATTTACGCCATTTTTTTTTGTTTTTTTGCTTAAAAAATGGAGAAGGGGGGAGAAAGGGACAAGCCCACCCCCGCGTATCAGTCCCTACTGGACCCCCACCACGCCAGAAAAATGTTCGATGCGGGCAGAAATAACCATGTGTTGGGCACCCCGGCCGGTTTTACTCATACCCTCCCCATCCGTTGGCCCGGCTCGGTTACCCCTCTGAGCTCTGGCATGAATAACATGTGTGAGTACGTCACTCCTAGCACCACCGAGACTACCAATAGAGCGATATGCCCTTCCAGACCCCGTGTCCAAGCAGGGAGCATCCGGTCTCCACAATTTAATCGACGCCCGTACGTTTCATTTTGCTTTTTCTGGCTGACCTTCAAAGTGCACATTTTTTCATCATCAAGTTATGCCTCATCCTCAGAGCAGGAGTCTTGATGCGTGCAACCGTTGAAGAACTTGAAGCTGAAAAATCTGCGAGTGAGAAGGATTCTGTAAGTGCATTTGCGATGGTCATTTGGAATGACAGTGTATTGCTGGAAAGTTCTTGTGTTGCCTTAGCTTGGTGCATTCAGCGAGCTTACACGTGTTTCAGAGATCGAGGATGGGAAGACCATTGAAACAGTTAATGCAGTGAGGACAGGGAGAGCAAATCCTGCCATGCTTGACTGAGTTGAGGTATGAAGCACAGCTTTTTATTGCAAGAATATGCTCATTTGTGTACTCTATCTGCTATCCAGCAAGTACTTGCCAATTTTTAATTTTGATCAGTCCTCTGGGCTGGTTAATATAGACAATGCCATTGCATCTATCAAATCTTATTGCAAACTTCTTCTAGCTTAATATTGTCCTTAATCTACTTCTTATATTGGAGTTTCTTTCCTTTATAAGTGCAATGCTAAAACTATATTTCCAATTTATATGTTTGAAGTGGGAGTTGACTTACAATGCAGTATTGGTGGTTTGTTGTTCATGTGAAAGATGATAATCAAGTCATCCTAACAAGCATATGAATATAATCACATCATATGAAATAATTACATTTGAAGCTTTTAATTGTGCCTTTATTGCTGAATTTTTAATACTATGTCTCAGTTTAAGTGTAGAAACAATAAATGAGTATACCATAGAAGTAGTTTGGAGTTGTTTGTCATAGTCCCACATTGACTGAAAAGGGTGCTACATAGGTTTATTAGCTTGAGCCGGCCCTCCAAAGCTTAACATTTTGGGCTGTATGTTTGTAATGGGTGGTACTGGAGCCAGATCCAATATATATCACAATCTTATTAATCATGCGGGCCTTTCATTGGGGGATACCTCGGTCGAGTAGGACCCAAGCTATTAGTGAGCCGCCCTCTCGAGTAGCAGCCAATCGTGATAAGGGCATCTCGAGATTATATGGGGGAGATTGTTATAGTCCTACATCAACTATTAGAAGGGTTGCCGCATTTTTTTTTATTAGCTTGGGCCAGTCCTCCAACCAATAGTTTAAGGCTTTAAGTCAATGTTTGTCGTATCATTCTGAATTGCTTGCTTAGGGGTGTACCATACCATACCGGGCTGAAACTGGTACAAAAACATAAATCAGGTTAGCACAGGCCCTGAATCAGTCCATATGAATCCTATACCAACCTAAATTGACTGGTACTAGTCCAAACCATAGTGTGCATCGTACCGTACTGACCTGAACTGACCAATGCCACCCATTTCAGATGGTACCATGATAAAAAGTGTTGGAGGAATATAAGTTAACCCAAAGCACATGAGCACACCATTGGCACATGATCCGAAGCGCCCGACCTCGGGGCCCATGGCCTAGCAACCGATCTCGATGATCCTCGACCTCGGAAACCTGACCTCGCCACCTACCTGCCACAGTCACGTCCTTCCGCAGCCTGACCAGGGACCATTTTCTGTCACCGTCGTCCATAATTAATACGCATGGCTCCAGCAGACCTCCGGCTTACTCAACAATTAATGCGCATGGCTCCAGCAGACCTCCGGCTTACTCAACAATTAATGCGCGTGGCTCCTATTATCTACAGATCGCGAGTTCTCCACGGCAAAACAGCTCGGCTGCGTCCGATCAGCCATGACAGCTCCCTGACTCCGGCATGATCTCCTACGGCAAGGCATTAATTCATGTCCCCGCGCACTAATTTATTCGACATGCTCAATCATACGGCGACTTCGTCCTATCACATCACAGGTAACCCAGTCCCCCTCTATAAAAGGGGAACTCCACTGTTTTAGAGGGGGCTGAACTCTGGAACTTTGGACATTGATTTCTCCACATTATACACTTGCTCCCTCTGACTTAGGCATCGGAGGGCCGGCGCCGGAAACCCCGGCCAAAGAGGATGCCGCCCGCCGACGGATCGACGCCCACTAGTGTTCGCCGAAGATCCTCCTTCTCAGCTGACCGGTCGCCCTCGGGTCAAATTTTCAGCAACAAAAAGATAAAAAGTGTCTCGATACGGGATGCGTACGGTACCATACTAGTCATACCAATTGAACTAGTGATATGAGCTATTATCATTGGGCCACCCCCGCCCCCTTTTGGTTGTGGGGAAGGTGTTTAAGCTTGTCTGAAATTTTCCTAACCAGTGGATTTTTTTTATCTTACTTTCTTATTGATTAAACGTAATTCTTTATTTGCATAGATCATGACAGGGTTATGATTTTGGGTATTTTGTATATATTCTCTATTAAATTATCAAATCATTTCTTGGCTGGTACGTTATTTTTTCTCCCTTTGCTTACTAATTTGAGGAAAAAACTAACTATACGATTATGCAAGTTGTTAATATCTTAATGCCTTTTCTGCTTATTTTTTTTCAAAGCATTGTTGACAAGCAAAGTTGCACTGCAAAGAACTTAGATGGAAGCCTTCCACCCATTAAACTGATTATAATCAGCTTCAAAATTTTATCAATCACTTCAATTAATTTGGTTCTTGTCAGATGATGATATTTGTTATTCTAGGTTGAGTACTATGGAAGTTCATCCAGCTTGAAAAGCATTGTACAGATCAGTGAATAGAGTGAAGCTACCATACCTGGTTTCAGTGAGTATCTAGTTTGCTGAGAAGTTGTTGTGGACTTGGTATAGATCATGTTTCATGCTCATCTTTTTTCCCTCATTGATCATGTAAAGATCAACAAGGTTCAGCAAATTTCTCTATTTTGAGGATTAGTGCTCTTCTAGATGCAAAATACTATAATATAGTATTTTAAACTGCTGTCAACAAATCATGCTCAAATTCTTGCCTTCAGAAAACAATATGCTCATTGTTTGGTCTAATATTCTGTCTGAAAAAGTTGCATTGAACATTTCTATGCGAATGGAACTAAAGCCTGTTTTACTGTATAACGAGATCTCTATTGGATAGAAGAATTGAGATATTTAACCAGACAGGTTCCATAGGTGGCAGTTTGATGAATGATAGTTACAGCTTCTTTAATTTCCTTCGTCTTCACTCCTTCCCAGCCTTGGTTTCTAGAGGAATGAAGAAAGGTGGCATAGCTTTTACTGTTTAACAAGCAAAGGAGCGTTCTTCACCACAGGCTTACATGCTCTGGACCCCTCTTTGGCCCACAGTTTTCTTGCCTACGGTGTCAAATGATTTTCTTCAGCCGTGAAAGATAATTTCCACGATGGATTTTATTTTTCACAGTTAAAAGTTGCTTTCATGCATTTTTGGATTAGGTTGGCTGTCATATTGACATTGTGAAGTCATATTTTGTATCATTCTATTTGTTTCCAGGAAGCAACTTCAAAGTCATATCATGGTTGCTGAATTGGACAAAGTTTGGATGCCAAACAATCCTTGGAGATTGAATCCAAATGCATAATGATGTCTTGATTCTTCAGTGGGAGCTAAATCGCTATCATTCATTCAGTGTTGGGATTAGTCAAAGTCCTACCTCCAGATCCAACTCTTTCAAGAGATGCTGTGAGTGTCCGTTCTGATATTTTCTGGATCTTCTGAAACACAGTACTGTCGATCGGGATTTGGACATTTTAGTGATAGAAACACATGGTGTTGCCCCCACCAGCATTGAATAAATGTCGACCGTTACTTTTTCATGGTTGGAGACATGTCAACATTTGAGTGCATGCCTTTGTTGCACCAGGGCGTCAGCTGGGCACCACCAAAATTATCAGGATGTTAGGGGCAAGTCATGAACAAGAAAGAGAAAGGTTTGCGTTTGTGGTCAATGGTAGAGAGCCAAATGTGGTGAGTGACATGTACCATTCGTTTTGGACTGTTAAAATTCCAAGTGATTGTTTTGTATAGCTTCAATCTCAAACAATTTGCTCCTAGAAATCACATTTGCTTCCTCATGAGGGTCTACTGGAAGTGAAAAAATAATCAGGTGGATTTGGTTTACCAAGATGTGGAAATGGCTGTAGCCTTGCCTTTGCAATAGTGAGCACCCCCATGACCCTGTGATTGATCATCAATGTGTATATAACACTAGCATGAGGTCGGTTTTTCTTTTGAGTTTTTTTTGCATGATTACCCTTCTAATATCGAATTTTGCATAAATACCCTTTTAAAATTGATATTTGTATGTATACCCTCGTAAAACACTTATTTTATTATTCTATCATTTTTTTATCCTTGTTTTTGCATATGTACTCACACCATCTAACACCGTTAAAAAATTAACGGTTTCCAAATTAAAATGACTAAAGTATCCCTCATAGGTAAATGTGCAAAAAAAATATATTTATAAGGTTATCTAGTGGAGGATAAAAAAATAATTTCAAAAATTTACTTTTTTTAATTAAAATAATATATGGTTTTTATTAATGGTGTTAGAAGAACCGTTATGTTAGGAGCATTTGTGCAAAAATAATATTTTATAAAGGTACAGAAATAAATATAAATTTTAAGAAGTTATTCATACAAATATAAATTTTTAGAAGGGTATTCATGCAAAAATATATATATATTCTTTTTAATGGCGCAGAGTATTATTTTTCTTATGTGCTTTTCTTGTCTTACTAGCAAGCTAATATGCTCCATTATATTTTCGTGCACACCTCTAAACTGCAGCATGCTTGCTAGCATCAGCCATAGCATGATTTCTTTTTATTTTGTTCTAATTTTTCATTGATTTTTTCCGACTCTGTGAATTATATTAATTCACAAGAAGTCAAGAGCTTAGGTGATTCAATGCGACGAAATCCTAAGGTTCTAATCCCTTATTTGTTTATTTTCTACTTGTATATAAATGAATAGAAAATGGTCAGTAGACCTAGCTTTAATAATTCTGGTACATGTAACCTATGGTTGGCATCCATATATGTGGACCTAGGTATTATTGGTGACAAGTTTCAACATTTTTTTTTCAAAATGATTGGATATTTTAGAACGCCCTTGATGCATGACTCCAAAAATTGACCATACCAAAAAAAATTAATATAAGTTAATAGCAATTCTTTCATGACATGCAGCTCTCGCAGACAACCATCCCCATCTTTTCCTGTTGTTAAACAACATCACACTTTAACAGGTAGGGAGTGAGGACCAGAAGGCATGGGATGTGATGTTCGCTTCTCAAGGAGGGCAATTGTGACGTGGCAGTTTTCACTCACAAAGGTTGCTATTATAACTAATATTTATAAATTAAACCAAAGGTGGACAAAAACATTGTCATGACAGTGAAGAATTCTACTTTGAAAAATTGAATTGAAAGCATAGGAAACTAGACTTGGATGTTGGAAGTAAAACAGCATATTCCATGCCTTTTTCGAGATTTTATCATTATGGTAGGGGTGATAGGCTTTGCCCTCTACCTGATTAGAATGGATGCGGTGAGGGCAGATGAAATTTTTAATTGGATCAGATCTAGCATTGAGCTGGTGAATCCTTGCAACCACAAATCAACATTTTTGTTTTACTCTTTTTTCCATCCATTTCTCTTCTGTCTAATGCATGTTGGTTCGTGATTGGCCTGGTTCCCTGCTGAGTTAGCACATATGACCCAACCAATAATTCCTCGTAGCCCAAGTGGCAAAAAAATCTGACTAATTTTTATAATCCACATTTGACTTTGACAACCCTAAAGGCTTATATATATACACACACATTAATAATAGAAGTTTTAATGGTTAATTACTATTTTTTCATTATAATTGTTATATAATAGAAATATTTGATTATATTTAAAATTATTAAAATCTTATAGAAGAAGCGAAAAATAAAAGAAAAAGATAGAGAGAAACATGATTTTTATTTTTCTATTCCATCCTATTTGATACATCTCAGAAGTTATATATATTCGCGTATAGAATCAATACAATAAAAATAATATATGCTGATATAAGATCATGCTAATAAGGAAAAATATTACTTGGTGATACAAGTTGTTATGTCATCCTTATATTCACTCTAATAAGGTAATGCTAGCAAAGAAAAATATTATCGATAGATATAGGATCACGCTAATAAATAAAGATATTATGGATTGATGCAAGTTGTTACATTATCCATAAAATTGCGCTAACAAAAATTATTATTGCTTATCAAAATAAATGATATTTTTAAAATTGAATTTCAAAAAAGAAAAGTTATGTAATTAACAAATAATAATTTTGGCAAATAACAAACATATATTCTTCTATATTTTTATTATTTTTATTCAAACTAAACTTGATAAAATAAAAATACATAAAGAATGACTGTTTTTTTTTGTAGTACTGATACTGTTGAAATCTATGTAAAAAAAATAAGTTACTATGTGGGATCTAGAAGGACATCATTCTATTATCTTTTTCATCTTTTTAACGTGTAATACGATGCAGGATGCTTTTATTTTAGATCCACGATTGTACTGTGGATGTGGGGCTCGGCCCCCATTCCCCATTGCCCCCTTTAACCTTGCGGAATTTTTGGGAACTTTTATGGCGCAGAGACAGTGAGGATCGATCAAATCATGGGAGGTTCCAAAATTGGTGCCCACGGTCACATCGTGTTTGTGGGCCCGGCCCAACGAGATGGACCCATAACTATTGCCCATATCAAAGGTCGCTGTTTGGACAGGATGCTTCCAGCTTGAACATGGGGTCTGAAAGTGCTACTGATCGGCTGATAGCTTCGGTGATGCTAGGTATGACGTACTCACACGGAGGATCGGGTCGGATAATTGGATCGGCCCACGGATGGGGAGAGTATGAGTAAAATAGCCGGGGTGCCCAACACACGGTGTATCTGTCCGCATCGAACAATCTTCTGACGGGGTGGAGGCCCAGTGGGGGCTGCTACATGGGGTGGGCTTGTCCTTCCCTCCTCTACCCTTTTTTTTTCCAGCAAAAAAAAAAGTCGCTGTTTGCGATACATGTACTTCACCATATAACTATTTTAGAATATATTATTTTAGTTGGGACCCAGCCAACTTCCGTCCGCTTTCCCAATCGTTATTCCCCTCTCGTTTTCACCGTTTCCGGCGTCCAGGTTGCTGACTTACCCCACTGCCGAATGAATAGGCGACTGTAAAACGGCACTCGGCAACAGGACCGCTGGGTAACAGATTGGGTCCCGCAAAAACGTCCGGACTGTACGCGAATTATAAAGCTAGTATGTGCGGTCTTCGGTCTTCGGTCTTCTCCATCGATCCGGAGTTCGCTGCGGTGGGGTCGGTTCCTGCCATCGTGGCCCGGCGGACACCCCGGGGTCATAAGAAAAGGACGCAATTGGACGCAAACAGTATATTTCACCATTTTCTCGTTAAACAATATGCTCCAATAAAATGACCATAAACTCTAGTTTACCTCGAAGAAATTAGGCTAAGATAGAATATTATAACTTCGTTGTTTTTGGATTACTCAAAACGAATCTGATCATACTTGGACCATATTCTAGTTGCATGCCTGATTCTGCACACCAGGGAGGATTCTATAAGTTGGAAGGGTTGGGTTTTAGCTTTCAACTGAAATGCAAGAGCATCATGCTAGAGCTAATGATTTGCAATGCAATGTTTCAAAAGGATTGATGGAATTGGACCATAAGAATGAAATGGTTGGATGATTCATAAGAGATTACAGTTGATTGGGAGAAATACTGGACACCCCGACCTCGAGCATGATCGACCTTTCTGTCCTCGGATGTAAACCGAGACGAACGACTTCGGCTCGGACCGAAGAGTCATCGGCCATGGAGCATAACCAGCACGTGTTGACAAGAGTTGACAGCCTCAACAATCAACAACCCTAACAATCCGCAGTTGTGGGGCATCACATTCTGCGCCCCACTAACACACTCCATTGCCTACGTGGACTAGCACCTACGTTGCGGCCATACAACTGGCTACTGCTTGACCATCGTTGCACGACATGTCGGCTTAGGTAATGACAAACTAGCTTCTTTATATAAGGGGAGCAACATAG